>OMNV01011362.1:96629-138482 GCA_900303265.1 Brotula barbata | reverse complement strand
AACCCTCCCCCGTATCAGAGGAGTAGAAACAACAAGCCGCCATTTTGTTTGTGCGGACAGACCGTCAGGAACAGGAGGAGATAACCGAGAGAAGGAGCGACTCCACCACGGCAGCCGATCCGTGAAACGCCGGAGGAAAAGAGCAGCGAAATCCCGACCGCATCAGTAAGGCAGGGAATGCACAGCCACAAACACCAGACGGCAATGAACGCGGAGAAATCCGAGTCGGCGATATATATGTATGCATGCATGTGAAGGAAATACTCCGAAAAATCCAAGGAAGGGGGTGTTTGCGGAGCACAGACTGAGAGGAGAGGCGGAAGAGGGCAATATATCACCGAGGAAAAGCTGCGAAAAGAAGGAAAACATGAACATGAAAAATCAGTATGTGTCCGTCGCGGAGGAAGGAAAGAGCCCGCATAAACAATTATATAAATAAATTGCTGCCGGGCAGAAGGGAGAGGTGGAAAGAAGACGGCTTTAAAGAGAAGGGGAAAATTGCCAGGATCAACACGAAGGGGGGCATTGTCCATCACAAAGAGTCAATGAGAGGATTTTGTCAGCCCAAAATATTTTAGGGGGCTTTCAGCATTATTGTGCCGAGCTGAGGTTTTCCGCTTCCAGTGTGGTCACAATTTCTTCGCGATCCCCCATCAATTTTTGTCACATTCGTCTGCCGCCCGTAGCAATTATCCTGATTTTGCTCCGTCTTTTTTTCTCTTCGCTTGCACGACCAAGACATCCTGTGCGCAGTGAGTGAGACGTACTTTTTTTGTGGAATATTCATCTTTCTTTTAAACTTCGGACGTTTAAAGTGTTGAAACCAAAGGAAACCCGGAGGAAGGAGAAGCTCTCCGGACCAGCAGATAAGTCACCCCCATGGATCGCCCTCTGCAAATCAAACTAATTTGATCATTCTGGCTACCCAGTGATTGGCAATTAACGCTTCGGTTGCCCCTACGAATTACACTGTCAGAGCAATTAACTCTGCATCGGTGTCGATTGCGAACGAACAGGGTTTTTTTTGCACCAACCCTTGCCAACCTCACCGATTTTTGCACCGGCATTCTCGTGCAAAAGGGCTGCAACAATCAAATGTGCAATATGAGTCCGTTATTGTTGAACCAGTGCCTTGCATGTTCAGGTGCAAACTGAGTGCACGCCTCAGTAAACATGCAAATGCAAGAGAAAACTCGCCAAATGCACGAAAATATCCTATCTGAGTAACTGCAAGTGTGACACCCGGGCATCCATCTTTCAGCAGAATTCTACTGGTTCAGTTCATATCCAGCCGATGCGATTGGTCTTCTTAGTGTTGCACCGAAGAGGACCACTCGCGCATTTGCAATTGAAAAGCGCAAATTTTGATCACGGTGGCGCTATTTCCTGTAGTTATGCCAGGAATTGATGCCCCTGATAACAGTGAAATTTGTGATCAGGCGATAGAATAAATTCCACCGAAGATCACATAACTCCTGCGCTGCAGAAAGCGCAGTAAAAGTTAACACACGGGTCCTGCTGGCTCTCGTTTTTTGGATTACATTTGTCATTTCCAAGACACTTTTTCACTTTGAAATAAAAAGGCTCTTTGCTGCAAACCAGACTCGACTGGATCGCCTCAGATTTCTCCGCCGAGTATGGCGATCAAGAGTGAGCACACCGCGGAGGACCGATCTTGGGACCGTTTTTGTGTCGCCGAAGAGGCTACATGAGGTTGTCAGAGGACCGCTCGCTTGCCTTTTTCCCGACTCCACCTTCCCACCTCCTCCTGTTCGCTCGGAGAAATCTGAAGAAACAAAATCTCCGACAGGGGAGGGGGATTGATAGCTGCAGAGAGGAACAAACCGAGAGGGGGAACTGAGGGGAACAGATCAACACTGCTGTCTTCCCTCTGCCGTCCCCCCAAACGGGGGAAAGGTCAGAAACACTTTCTTAACCTGGGATAAGGAAACGCAATTAAAGGGATTACGTTTGCCCTCCGCGGATCTACAGCAAATTTTATTTTGTCAAAAATATGGCCGATAATGTCCTGGAGTCCGGCCCGCCTTCAGCCAAGAGGCCCAAGCTTTCATCTCCAGCTCTCTCGGCATCTGCAAGTGATGGAAACGGTAAACACACTGCATGTTTTGTTTGCTCAACGTAAAAGTTAATTAGCTTTTACTTGGTGTTAGCTACCGATCAGTGTTTCCGTCTCTGCGGAGTTGCTCAGCAAGTTACTTGGTGTGATCAGTTTAGTTTGCCAACAACTACTGCTTTAAGCAGCGTGTATACATTGTTTCGTGGTTTGATTAAAGAGACTTAAAGCGAAACTTCGAATTTCTCTGAAAAACGAGCGCCATTGGCTACACGAACAACTTTCCGAGTGCGATGTTTTGATGCGTTAGCCTCAGTGTGCTAACTAGCTAATAACTACAAGAACCATCTCCAAACAATGGAAGAGTCGAGTCTCCTCAGTTTGTTTTAAGTTGAGTAGTTGGTGGAAAAGGTCATTTGATTGAATGGATGAGACCACACCCAAATGGATAAACATAGTTTGCGTTTGTCTCGTGAAAACAGCAATGAAGATGGGTCACCAAATGACTAAAAAGAAAAATAACGGGAAATCAACGTGCTAGCTAACTAGCTAAGATGCTAACGTTACCGGCTCAGCTGAGTTTTGTCGCTGACTCGCAAAGTAAATGCGTGGTAACCTTAACTATTGTTGTGAGCCGCAGGGTTTCAAGTAATCGCCAAGGGTTTAGTCACCAACAAAACTTTTGGGGATAAAAATTCCGTGTGTTTTTTTATGCCGCTGAACAATGAAGAATCTCCTTTTAGGTGAACTATTGTCGCCAAGCAGCTAGCTATTGTTCGCCAGTCACTACCAAGCGTTGTTGTCCAGCTGTGGATGTGTTTGTGTTTTGGCGTAACTTGTCTGCTAACGGGTACAACCAAAGGGAGATGGAGCACTTCCTTGTAAGAAATAAGGACATAATGTATTTTGTAATCGCTTGTTTTTGTTTTGCATTTTTAACTTTATCAGCTAGAATACGGACGGGACCGCTTCTCGTCCATGGTCCATTGTCTGAGTATGGCACACTGAAAACGGGCGTTGCGCTTTTTGTATTTTACTTGTCACGACGATTCAACGGGAGTTACCTTTCAATAATCTTTTAATGATGTTCTTATGTGTGTGTACAGGGCTAACTTGTAAACAATTCATCCGCTCGTTGCATCCCGGTGTAGATAGCAAGAAACGTTTTATTGGTGTTGAATGTTTTTTTTCCCACCAATCACAAGTATATATGACATGTTGTGCTCTTAAAAAAACAAAAACAAGTGTTTTCAATGCTATGAGTGTTGGCCACATCAACAGTAATGCAACACTGAGCGCACAATGAGGTATAATATGAAGCTGACAGCTCCAATATCAGCAAGTTTGTATATTTATCAAGTTTGTACAATGTACAATCTGACAAGTTTGTAATCTGCCAAATTTGTCAGAAGAAAACGCCGAAGTCTTTAAATACTTGAATAGCATATCCTCCATATTTGAGCATCATAAATTATCTGATATCCTAGTTTTCAACAGAGTAGTGAGATGTGAAGTGTGGTGAGCTATTGCTGTGCCTCCCAAAAACTAATATTTGATTTATGGGTTACAAAAGAGACATCCTGTGACAACAATGCCACTTTATTTAATTATAAGGTGTCCTGCTAAAGGCGTTGCTTCTTAAATTTTGCCCATTTTGTTCACAATTTTGTTAATTGTAATTTGCTGCTGTTCCGTCCCATCCATTACTGGTACATCATAACTCTGGACTCATCTAGCCAGTTAGTATTTACCCCTCTGTGGCTTCTTACCCTGACCCCCCTGAATCCACTCTGTGTTTGGCACCCTGTCAAACCACAAGCTGATGCTCAGGAAAGGTGTCTAGGCAAGCTACTACTGATGTATAGGCTGTTTAGCTACAAGCACCTAATCATGGTTGATTCTCAAACTGATGTCAAAACTGCTCTAATTACACAAAGGGAGATATAGAGTTGGTAGCTCCTGAAATATGATAACCACCTGCAGAGCATATGTAAGATATTCACTGGAGTTTCATGAGCTGTTCATTCATAGATGAAAACTTCATTTAAGTAGGTAAACCTGTCCATGTACCTTTCTTGACTAGATTTTGGGTCACTCTTCGATCTGGAACACGACCTCCCAGATGAGCTCATCAACTCCACTGAGCTGGGCCTGACCAATGGAGGGGATGTCAGCCAACTCCATACCAGTCTTGGAGGGGTCGGAGGAGGGCTCGGAGTGGGAGGAGGCCAGGATGCAGCAGCAAAACACAAACAGCTGTCTGAGCTTCTTCGTGCTGGAGTGCAACCCCAGCAGGGCGGTCCAACTCCTAACAGCACGGCAACAGGGGCATCCATGGGAATGATGGGAGCTGTTAATATCCCCCCTGGTGGACCTCAAGGCATGGGGCCTCAGACGCAGCAGCAGCAGGTTGGGCTAATGCAGCAGGTTGGGGTTGTTGGCGGGGTTGCAGGGCTCAATCGGGCAGCTGCCATGATGGGTGTCCAGAAGGGCAACCCTGGACAGCAGCAGCAAGGCCTGGTGGGGGGGCCGGTGATGAACGGTTCGCAGAGGATGGGTTATCCTGGTAATGCAGGCATCGGTAACAATAGTAACCTGTTGGTGGAAACCCTACAACAGCAAGGAGGTCAACAGATGGGACCTGCAGGTCAGACAGGAATGAGGCCACAGCAACCTGGAGCACTAAACAAGGTGAGTGTCTTTATGAGAGCACGGTCAGCCATTATTGATACCTAAAATCAATCAAGCAACCCAATTCTACACAGTTACTTTCACAAATTTCCATTTTGCAGAAAAGTGCAGGTTAGCAGGGCAGGCAGCAGAGTCTCAAGGAATGCCCACCAATTCTAAAATATTATTGGCAGTATGCCTGTCATGAGTTCATGTTCAAAGTAGGTCTATACTAGAAAGACATAAAGGTACATTTTTGATCCATGAAGGGGAATTAATTCTCTGCATTCTTACCCATCATCAATGAGGAGCAGTGGGTAGCCAACATATGCACATGCAAACACGCACACACACAACAGTGCCGGGGGACCAACTCCAAATCGTCTACCTTGCCTTGGTCAGGGGCAATGGTAGGAGTGATTAACCTAACACACATGTTTTTGTGGGTGGGGGAAACCGGAGCACCCGGAGGAAACCCACGCAGACGTGTAGAGAACATGCTGAACCCACAACCTTCTTGCTGTGAGGCAACAGTGCTAACCACCGTGCCACCACCATATTACCATGTCAACAACTGAGCTTGATGATGCACTGCACTGTAGCACAGGTTTTTAAACCCATGTTGTAGTAGAACTAATGGTTACTCAGATGGGTTCTCATGAGTGGAGTTATGATGCTACATTACCGTTCACTCTGTTGTGTTGGTGTTTCCACTCATTATTCACACTTGTCTTGATTCTCTTCCAATTTCATATAAGGTGCTACATTACATTACATACAATTATCTTTTTTATCACCTTTTTTCCCCTGCCTCATCAGTAAAAGAACATGAGCGGGAAAGCGAAAGATCCAATGCATATCATATAATGTATGAATAGGCAGCTATCCACCACAAAAAAAGTCCATGGTGGGTTTACACATGGTTGTTCAGATCAGATGCAGAATAGTTTTGCCACGGGTTTTGTGAAGTAACTGATACTGCTATTTGGTGCATCTGAGCTCCATCATTACATAGATTGTATACATATTCAAATAGTTTTTAGTTTATTTTAAAAACGAGTGAAGTCAAGAGGAGGAGGACAGTGCAATGTTCTACAGTCAGTTAGAATCCAGACTCCAGAGGAATTTTTAGCAGAGGAAATCCATGCTCAATGTTTGGCAGGTGATTCTACATTGTTTTCCTTAGTCCCATGTCTCTGTTTTATTAAAACAATCCTGTGTTGTCGAATATTTAATGGTAGTGGTAATGGATGGATTTTATGGATTGAGCTTTAAACTCATGCATAATGACACTGAGAAATAGTCACAGTCTCTCATAGGAGTTGTAGATATTAAGAGGAAGACATCACACTATTTTCCATCACTTGATAATATCCATATCTAAGGACAAAATTTTACATTTGTCTTCAACTTCAGCAAACATTTACTAGTCTTTTTCTAAATGACAGCAGAAAACAGATACCATAAACTTACCAATGTGAATTATTTTGTCTAAATGCTGATTATATGTTCGCTTTGCAGAAAGAAAGGATGTGCAATGAACAAAAATTAAAAAAAAAATATTAAACTACAAAGTTCTAGCACATTAAACTAGCAACACTCAAGGTCACTGTGCCCGTGATGACACAGTGGTTTTTGATAGTAAAGCTCCACAATCGAATTTTCGTCACATACCCAGACTTTGTCCATTATTAGCCCTCCAGACTTCAGCAGGACCTTAAAAATCCCCACAGACGCAAGAGCGAAAGTTTATCAAGTAAGGCTGCTTTTATATGACAAAGAATTAGTAGTATACTCAGCTGGGCATTCCACCATTGTGGATTTGGAATCTCCAAATTCAACCCCATGCCTGACCTGTCTACCAGTGACCTTTCAAATGTGCAACCAACAAGAGAATCTTTGTTAATGATGGAAGTAGAAGCAACACTGATTCTTCTTCAACCTCAAATTCATCACTGCAAATTGTGGCTGCATCTGCCCGGTCACTAGTAAACAATCAGCAAACGGTACCATGCGACGATCAAGTCACACTGTCGCACTGTAGACAAGTTAGGAAACATGCAGAGCATCCTGCTCAAATATCATTCAGCCTGATTCTGGATACTGTAGGTCCTGGAGTCTCCTTGTCTGATATGCAACCAATTCAAAAAGCACTCTACAATGGTCCGTTATGGCTGACCTGTTGAAATTTTCTGCGAGTGCTTGATGTCCTTCAGACTGAAGTGCACAGTAAAACTGAATTGCAGGCTCTATTCATTTTCAGCCACTTCACTTTGCCATATTCCCATCCATATGGTGGATGTCAATAAACTAAGTCAAGTCTGGAAAAGTCTCAGAGCTCGTGGATTCCTATACAATTGGTATTTTGGTGGTATTAATACCCAAATCGATGTCCTCACATACAGTACAATGTCCAATTACCAACCCCCAGTTGTGCTGTTTCACAATAATTATATAACACAAAGAAAAAACAGAAGAAAACCTGCAGCATTAACATTTTTGTTCCTCAAAAATGAAATGTATGACTGTAGGCCTGAAATTCACATATACAGCATTACTTTACAAAACAAATAAATAGAACTTTAACAGTTTGCTGAACTGCAGCAGGAAAAAATCTAAAATTGTTAGCCCAATCTCTGTGAGAAAGATGATATAGTAGTTTATGATTTTATATTTTTAATATATTGAAATTAACTAAACTATTGACAACAATCATTCAAATAAATGTAGTTATTGGCTGTTCAGTTATACCTCCATGTCTAAAGATAGGGGGCAATGTTAGTTGTTTACATTAAAATTAGCTTGGCAAGTGTTTTACCTTGAGTTAAAGGTCTAGGGAACCTAAACCCTTAAGCTGCAAATTTTTGATGGTACACATTACAAACATGATATCTGTCCTACTCATCTATAATCTGCATTTTTAAAGTACCCAAAAGGATCCCTCACTGTTGTATGATGGATTTTCGAAAGGTTGGATGCTGATTCAATGGCCAATCTCAACATCCATAGTTTTAATCACATCTAGATGACAGAATACTCTGTTTTGTTTGATTGTATGAACGTTGTCTATTTGCTACTTGTGTCCCCCATATGACGTTAGAAGGAATTCACGTGTCTTCTTTTTGTCCCATCTAAACAGATGAATATGATGGCCAATACGGGCCCCTATGGTGGTCCATACGGCCAGTCTGCTGGCCAGGGGCTGGCAGGGGCAGGGCTGGGCCCACAGCTCCAAAATAAGGCAGGCCTCTCCAACAATTTGGCCACACAGTTCAACATGGATAAAAAAGCACTATCTGGACAAGGCATGCCTGGAATGGTAAGAACATTGATTTGAAGACATTTTAGTTTTGTATCTGTATTATGGCATGAGCCATCATAGATTCCTATTATTATAGTAAGTAAGTAGAACTAAGAACTCTAGAAACAAAATCAGAGCTGAATAACATTTCTTTTACATTCGAACATAAGAAGGACTGGAATTAAACAAAGTACTTCATCTTCCACTGAGCTTAAAATTGCAGTTTAACAGGAATAATAAAATAATTGACCTCATCAAACCTGTATTTGGCCTGTCTTAGGGCAACTAAAAGGATGATCAAGACTGCTAGCCAATGAATGCAAGGAAAAGTTGTGGATTTTTAGGGGAAATCTTTGCACTCAAAAACCTTTGCTTTGATTTTAAAGAAATACTTTCCCAGAGATGTCATAGCTTTCTTGTTTGACACTTTTTAACTTTATTACATTTTACTGGTTCATTACAACGAGTATTTGGTTGGTGTTCGTGAAAAAGCTGACAAACTGTGATTGTGCGTTCATTGACAGTGAGGAATTGGTATGACTGTGGCCTAAATTATCTGCAAACAGCCTTACAGTGGTGTTACTGTGTGGGACGGGAATTATCAGACTAGCTCTTAGCTGACTAACGGGAAGCAGGTGGTGCCTGAGGTGTACGGGGGGAAATCATTGATGTAGTTGACTCGCATGGTATTAAAATTTCTATTAACAGTCGTATTTAAAGTGTCTCACACATTTATTACACTTCCCATACCAACAAGTCAAATTGAGACTTGAGCAACCAAATGTACGCAAAGAGTCCTGGCAGATAATACTAAGCCAATGTAGGTCAATAATATCCCTGTTAAAATCTCGATGTAAATGTATGGCGCATCATTGATGGTCCCCTTGTTATTCAGAGGGTCATCAGTCTCTGTCAGTTGGAGGATCTTCGATGATGCTGGTCATTTCTTTAGACATTGGTACACATAATGAGACACCCCAGGTTTTTAGAGAGACATTTTTGTTTTGCTGTGTACAACACACTAAAAATGTTTGGTATTGCAGCACTACTCAGCAGTTCATGAACTATTAGAGTAACGAGGCTGGTGTAGACGGTAAAATACTCGAGTTCATCTAAAACGTTTAAGTTCAGGCTACATAAACCCGACAATAACCAGGGAATCCACAGTTCTTTAGAGTGTTTTAAAGGGAATTAAAACACTTAAAATAAAAATAAAACACAAGTCTTTTCAATGCAGGTCAGAAGGTGAAATATGGCCAGGATTTCCAGAGAAAGGACTCAAACAAGTTCCTATGTCCCTACATTCTCTTAAAACTTTTTAAAAATCAAATTCTGAAATCCTGCTCACCATAACTCCAACCGTAAAATATATATACTGCATTTAAAAGAGAAAAAAAAAAACGTTTAAGTGTATTCTTCCTACTTCTCTATTGGCTGCAGACGTCTGGGCTGCAGCAAACATCAGGACTGCAGCCTTAATATTGACAGGATTTGCGAATACGCACAGGTCTAGCAAAATTTGACAGTAAATTATGGTAATTTATTAGAATCACACAGACATAAACAGAGGTGAGACAGAGAGACAAAGGTGAAGAGGGCTTAGCTTTACAATGAAAGGAACCATCTCTCCATTTCTGTCTACCACTGCTGAATTTCAGCCTACTCAAATGTCCCTGTAAGAGGGCAGCTACCTTGGATGTATTATGATTTTGAAGTGAAGGTACTCAAACAAGAAGATCTTCTGACAATATATACTGTCGCATTTATTGACAAAGATGAATGACTTCCATTACCTGAGCAAACATTATATAGCGATGTTTATCCTACTGTCACATGGAGTCATTCACAAAGTCCATTTATTGATTCACCAATATGGCCTTCAATCATAGCCAGTCTAACAGACATACATTGTGAATGTCTCTTTGGCTCTTCAACTTTTAAAAATGCTGCTTCGTGGTCTCTTCACTGCAGTTTCATAAGTTCCATATCCGTCATATCAAAACTTTTGGTATAGCACAGCAGTGTTGTAGTTACTGAGCACTCTTCTACCTGTTGATTTGTTTGTATCACGTGGCCGAGGGCCTGTCTAATTTGATGGTGAGGTTTTCCCTCCAAAAAACTGCTCCAAATTTTTAAATGATGCACTGGCAGCCTGCAAAAGAATTGTGCTTGCTAACATGAAAATTTGTGTTTTTGTATCAAAATCTTACTGCATACTTGCCGTATGTCACTTTTAGTGCCAATTCTGGCTGAAATGCATTTTGCCAATCACCTGCCACGGTCTCTAATTCATCATTTGAAATGGCCTCATAAAACCTGATCGATGGATCACTGCAGATAACACCACTCTGTCATTATGGCTTTCTAACCCAAGTTTACACTTGTTCTCTTCTCTTCTCTTCTCTCCATCTCCAGGCGCCTCAGCAGCCACCAGCAGTTGGTGGGGTGTCACTGAGCGGAGTGACAGCAGTGGGAGGGGCCCAGGTTGGCCTTGGTGCTGTGGGCGCGGGCCCAGGTGCAGCACCCCCTACGGCAGACCCGGAGAAGCGTAAGCTGATCCAGCAGCAGCTGGTGCTCTTACTTCATGCACACAAGTGCCAGCGAAGAGAGCAGGCAAACGGCGAGGTGCGGCAGTGCAACTTGCCCCACTGCCGCACCATGAAGAACGTGCTCAACCACATGACTCATTGCCAGGCTGGCAAGTCCTGCCAGGGTGAGCCAGTTGAATTATACTGATTACTGGTTTCATGGTGTGTGGTTTATATCATAAACACAAGGCTGTGTTTATAGTTATGTGTTTGTAGCAATTGCCTTTTCCTCTTTTTGCTTGTTCATTTCCCTCATGGTTTTCCTCCTAGTTAGTCATAGACTAAGAATTTATTCACTTTACTATAAATTTCTTTAGTCCTTTCCTTCCTCCTGATTTGTAGTGAATGACACATACTATGATTTTCTTAGTTCCTTGTTTCTTTCTTTATCCCTATGGCTTTTTTCACCTCTCTGTAGCTCATCCCAGGTCTCATTATTCTCATCCCTCCTTAACCCTGTTTTGTTACCTTTTTCCTCTCTAATTTCACTTGTTTGGGTCCTCTAATCTTCTGTCTTCTCACTAATTTCAGCTTTTGTCTCTTTTCCCCTAGTGGCACATTGTGCCTCATCCAGACAGATCATCTCTCATTGGAAGAATTGCACACGACATGACTGTCCTGTTTGCCTGCCACTGAAGAATGCTGGAGACAAGAGGAACCAGCAGTGTGAGTTTCTTGCTCAATGGGCCTCATTCAGCATCTGTGATTACGACCAAAGGGGATATTATCTTGTATGCAACAAATACAAAACGTTTCTGGGATTCTTTAAAACATTTTTTTCTGGAAAAGTTCCAGAGTGGTCAGGAGCACTAGGTATACAATACAAACAAATTGGCGCAAGTTATAAATTGTCAATTGACATAATTTGAAAAAACCAACGTAATAACATATACCAAAGGCAGAAAAAGGCATTCAGAAAACGAAAGTAAAGATACAAAAAAAAGCTAAAAACATCCCAAATCACTAAGATGTTGATTTGCACAGGATTAGTTTTATCATTCGACATCTGAGTATGGCGATTATTTTGTAGATAATTTGTGGTAGGTCAGCGGCAGGAGAAGCTTGGTAGCTGATAGAAATTGGGGGGTTTTGAGAATGTAGTCAAACCACATTTTTTACTGCAACAGTGGTGCATTTTCCAGATCTGCTGCATTTCCAGATCTGCTGCATTTAATGCACAGGTGCTATAAAATCATGTTTGCCGTTTACTCTCTTAATACTTGCTGGCCCTTGAGAACATTTCTTATTTCGGAAATGTTTTTTATTTTTCTTCTCCCCGTCGACTTTGTGCACTATCTTTCCATTCTCTCTAAATTCAAGTCTTCTTGAATTTAAATCCTTTGCCTCTTACTTAGTTTTTGGGGTGTTTCTTCATGCTAATCACAAATACATTGGTGATTGGAGTCAGAAGTGGACTTGGTTTTATTTGCATGCCTGGATGTATGGAAAATTGCATGGAAAAATACAAATTAAAAAAAAAAAATACAAGAAAATATTAATAAATAAAATAATGGTAAAAGAAAATAATAATCATGAAAAATAATAAGCAAATAAAAACACACAATGAGGCTTATTCTGTGTGCCTTTGAGCTATATTATATTGTATATTATGCACTGGTATCTTTATAGGTTTATTACACATTTGCTACCATGGAGATTTGGTTTGCTTATTCTTTGTGACGATTCACTTCCTAGCTCTCACTCTCTCATCCGTCCAATCACTTACAGCTCTTGTCAGCAGTGCAGGAGTGGGTCTGGTCAACTCTTTAGGGTCCGGAGTACCTGGTGGCCAATCCAGCACCCCAAATCTGACCCCCCCGAGCCAGATTGACCCAAGTTCCATAGAGAGGGCCTATGCCGCCCTGGGACTCACTTACCAGGGTAACCAGATGTCACAGCAGCCAACACAGGCTAACATGCAAAACCAGGCATTACAGGGGCAGCCTGGGATAAGAACACTGAACACCATGGGTGAGTGATCAGAAGATGAAACATAACTTACAATTTACCAACATGAACTTGCTGTGGCAGATAAACTTGCTGATGGCTCGCCTCCTCCTGTTACAGCTAGCTGATTATTTACAATAGTGCTAGTAGAAGTGATTCTATCAGTTTTATCAGCACTGGTGTGTAGTCTATAAACATGCTGGTTTAAACAAAAATAGCAAACAAAACATTTTTTGCTTATAATTGATAATTGTTGAATATGTTTGATTTGTATTAATATGTCATAAAACACTGAATTAAACTGTTAGTCTAAGTTCACATAGCTATTGGCTACATCTTTTTAACAGAGTTAGCAGTTTTGCTCTGCAATACAATAAACTAATATTTTTGCAGGAGGAAACTCAATGGGAGTCAATGGTGGAGTAGGGGTGCAGCCCCCCAACCAGCAGTCTACCCTGCTGCCAGATGCCATGTTGCACAACATGAGTGCACAAAGGTAGGACTGCCATTCAGTGGTCATACTGATAACTTAAATTAAGAGAGGCAGGTGTGGTAACAGCACATCTTCAAGTCTGATTCTAACTATTATTTTCTCTACCCCTCCTCTCTGGTCTGGCCTGCTAGTTTGATGAATGATGGTGTGGGGAACCTGGGCTCCATGCCTACAGCGACTCCTCCCTCTGCTGCAAGCTTGAGGAAGTCCTGGCATGAAGACATCACACAGGACCTCCGCAACCATCTTGTCCACAAGCTGTGAGTCTGTTATGCCCTGGATGATGCATGAATTTAATTATCAGTTAATTTCCCATTTTATCATTAAGAGCCTCAGTCCCTAAGTTACTTACCATTCTCATCTAAGTCATCTTGTGTATGTGTGTGTGTGTGTGTGTGTGTGTGTGTGTGTGTGAGAGCAGTGTTCAGGCCATCTTCCCCACTCCTGATCCAGCTGCACTGAAGGACCGACGGATGGAAAATCTGGTGGCTTATGCCCGAAAAGTAGAGGGGGACATGTACGAGTCAGCAAACAGCAGGGTAAGAAGATAGCACTCACAGCATTACTAACATTTTGTCATGACCACCAGTTTCTGGTTCATGTGAAAAGAATAAATGTATTTTATGCTCTGTTTGGCAGTATCTAATAATTAATTCCTCCATTGTTCTTTACTCGCTTGTGCTATTCCCCTGGCAGGCAGAGTACTACCACCTGCTGGCAGAAAAGATCTACAAGATCCAAAAGGAGCTGGAGGAAAAGAGGCGGACACGGCTCCAGAAGCAGGGCATGATGCCTGGTCAGCCTGGCATGCCTTCCTCAGGTCTCCCACAGGGGCCTCCTAGCATGGGCCAGCCACCTGTGGCCCCAGGGCAACAACCCCTAAGTAAGTGAACATGCAGTTTCAAGTCTCACACATATGAATCTATACCCGAGTCCACACAGAAACAAATGTTTACAGCAGTCATGGAGTGCAAGGAAATGGAATCAATGAATTTGGAATTGACTGACAAATTTTCTCATGTTTTTGAAAGCTGGTTAATTGCCTTTTACATTTTTTTAATTATTATTATTTTTATAGCAAGAACCTCATTGAATAAATTAACTGATCAGTGGAGGAGAGGGTCTGTAATCTCTTGCTTGTGTTTAACATTGCCTTTCATATCCTTTGATCATTTATGCATCATGATATGCATTGTCAGTCATGGTTCCCCCGGCTGTTTGTGTTTTGAAACTGTAATATCACCCCAAGTTATATTACTGATTTTTACCTGTTAAACACAATTTTGTCAGGAGGTCTGTGGTCTTATTTGTATGTAATGACCATAAAGGCAAGATCTGTGATTTGGTGAATCTTCTTGCCATTTTAGATGGTCCTCATTCCGATCTATCTGTTGTCCGACCAGCTGGAGCCGCTCAGATTGTCAATAGATTGCAGAACCCGGCAGGTATGTCTGATTATTTGTTAACTTGTTAAACGTCACCTATCCCCTTTGCAAACAATCATTTCTGAAGCATGCTCAATGGCCAGGTACTGAATTTATTTAAATTCATGGCCTTGATCGTGAACTTTTCTTTCATGCATTCATTCTCAATGGGATACACCCCATCCATGTATATCTGAGGAGCTTACCCTATTGGCCAATACTGCCATAAGGCCACTGCCCGCATGTCTTTTCTGAAAAATATTTAATTTTCATTAGCAGGAATGAACCAATTTGGTCAAATGGGGATGCAGTCAATGGGTCAGAGGTCGACGCCTCCTCTTGGTGCTACAATGAACCAGGTAAGCAACAGTCCATCTTCTCCATTCTATAAAAATGTTTAAGATAAATGATTTTCTCTAGAAAATTGATGCCATTGCATTCAAAAGGTCAAGATAATGTTTCATTGACAATATTCAGTGTGGAGTAATTCTCAACTGTGTGAGAAGTACATTTTCATGGGTAAAGAAGTCATACAAATAATTAAATCTTTCTATAGTTAGCATGAAGCCTTTACATATCCCCTTGTTATCTCATTTCCAGATGGGTATGGGAGCAACAAGGATGGGTCAGCCAAATGTGGCACAGAACCAGTATCTCCCTCCAGGACAGTGTCCAGGGTCCAGTCCAAGACTTGGGTCTGGTCCTTCTGGCATGACTCAGCCAGGAGCACAAGCAGCTGTACCATCAGTAAGGATTGAGTGATTAGGGCTACAGCTATCAATTCTTTTAGTAATCGAGTAGTCTACTGATTATTCTTGCAATTAATCGGATGAGAAATAGTGCTTTTTTTTTCATTTTATTACTCATGGGAAATAGTAATATGTAAAAGAGAAAACAAGAAAAATCTCTGAAATGAAAGAATTTCACATTATACATCGCCAGGTGACGTTAGCCAAAGCACTGATTTCACTTGTTAATCAGCCATTATAAAGCCATAATGCACCTACATTCTTTACATGCCTTATGAACCTCGGCTAGCAATCATAGATAGATAGATAGATAGATGATCAGCGATCACCGAAACACACAGTATGTCGGCGTTTATTGATCTTTGAAACTGAGCAAGGCGTAACGCGCACAACACATCCTATGTGAGAGGGTCCTTACAGCTGCTTAGGTGATCAACAGCGGAAGTAACGTAAGCGCGTTGTGCGACAGAAATAACAATCCATGCGAAACACAGTGTGCTGTATAGTTGTACTGGATTAAATGAAGCCTCAAGGCGGATAATTTGGCTCAAGGCTTTTTAAACCTAAAAATTCAGTTAGTCAAATCTGCAGGGTCTAAGCTGTCCTGATACCTTGGTTTTAAATAGTCTTTTGTAATATGTTGTCATGTTTCAGACATGCACAAAGCACAAGACTAGCAGTCCCCCCTGGTTCAGGTCTGACACAAGACACCAAGAACAGATGACTTTTTTGAAATGCGCCCTAAAGAGAGAAACTAAAACGCAGAATTCTGTATAATACAGTTAATGTGCAGGTTGACAGTTTTTGATCAGAGTGCTATTGTGCCCCCTCCCATAAACCTGTCTCTGCATGCTTCAGAATGTATAAAAATATTCACAGTACTTGCAATAATTGCAATTTTATATAGATTATGCTTTATGTGACATGCTGAGCAGTTAACTGTAATTCTTTGTAGTGACAAACTGACCTCTCAGTTTCTACGTTAGTGCCCTAACGTGTATCCTGTCTTTGTAGCAGAACCAGATGTCTACGCCGCCTTCCCTCCTGGCCAACAGCCCTGCCCCCCAGTCTGCTTCTCCTGCTACAGGCTCTGGGGCACCTGTAGGCTCCATGGTGTCTAATAGTGTCAGTGGTGCAGGTCCTCTAACCAACTTGCCTCCGTCATCTACCTCCACACAGCCTAACTCCTATTCGCACTGCCCACCAATCCGAACAAACTCCCCATCTCCAGCACGCAGCCTCACGCCTCAGCCCCATCAAACGCCCCCCACATTACCTCGCTCCCAGACACCACAGCCACAGACACCCAACACACCACAGCTGCCTCCAACACAGCATCCCCAACAACAGCAACCGCAGCAGCAGCAGCACCAACAAATTTCACATCAGCAGCCAATGAGCCAGGGGTTGAACTCTGAGAAGGTCAATCATCTTCCACAGCAGCAGACATTAGGGGGCATGACATCCACAGAACCCCAGGCAAGCCAGGCACCATCAGCGGCCACCCAGAATGCTCATGTGCCATCACAACTGCCACAAACCCAAGTGAGTCTATCACCACACTTTTGAAGACACACTCCTTCCCCACCCGAAATTGCTTTACCTCTTGAATTCCTCTTTTCCCTTTTGTCGTTAAATATTTTAAAAATTTTGAGGATGTGGTAAATTAAAGCCTGGAAGAATCAAACTTGAAAGCAACTGACACAGATGCCTCATCACATTCAAGGCTGTATCTAAGGAACTTCTCAGAAATCCTGATCCTAAACTTAAGACTGAAAGAGAACAATCTCATAGTAAGTAGCAGCACACATTTGTAGACAGAATCTCACGGTTAATGCTTGAGGTTTAATAATGACACAGAACACAACTAGGGTGTAATCACAAGGAATGTTTTTTCCTGTGGATGTATATGTTCCTCCTTTACATACAGTCGGCGCCATGATGTGCTCATCAATGCTTCCAAAATGCAGTAGAAATGTGATCCACACCAAAGCAGCTTGTTTTCCATGTTTGATTTCGAGGTCATGGGAGAGTTGGTGAACAGCCTCAATATGTCTTACGCTTTTTGGTCTGTGAGAGCATCAGCGGTCCCCACTGGTGTCTTACTGTATTTTTACCATTGACAAAAATATAATAACAAGAATTAGTATTCGCTATTATTATAAATACTTTAGTTCAGTTCAGTTCATTCATAGTTTAGTTCATGCATTGAAGTGTGAGTGGATTTTTGTGAGCGCAACACTTCAATCTCACGAATCCTCACTGACTTAGAGGAGCTCTCAAGCTCCCTTAAATATGTCGGGAGCTGAGACCAGCTCTTCCCATTTACAGACATTTATGTGTGACATTTATTGTAGGAGTTGGAGGAATGATGTGATATTGCTAGAATTCTGTTTTAAGATTAAATTTTCACCTTGTGTGGCTTCATACACAGAAGCCTAGATATTTAAATACATCTTTTAAATTTCTGAATTTGTCCAAGCTCTCTCGTTTTATTTTTAACCTACAAGATACCAAAAATAATTTCTTGATTTCACAAAATGAGAAAATATACCATCAAAGATTCCTTTAATATTATTTCTAAGTGAGTGGGAACCTGGGTACTGTCAGAAAACTAGGTGTGTCCTTTTGTTATTGTTATCATTTCCCAAAGCTAAACCGTTTTCATCTTGCGCACCAGGTATCTCCAAAGCCCCCTCTGCCATCAGATGGGCAGATTCCCACTCCAGCCTCTGTCAACAGCAGTACTGATCCCAGTTCCCAGCTGGTCTCGACAGACGACCCAGCTCCTAGCCAAGGAGAAGTCAGAATGGAGGTGAAGAAGCAGGAAGAGGAGGAGGAAGAGGAAGAGGAGGAAGAAGAAGAAGAGTCTGAAACCCAACAAGATGACAAAGCTCTGGGAAAAGGTCATTCTGATATGAAAACTGAGAAGAAGCCTGAGGTAAAGTGACTCAAGTTGGATAACTGACAGCTGATTAGTTATCTCGGTGGTTCTAAATATAATTAAATTGTTTAGATGTCTTTTATTTATTGTTTATTCATATTTTCATTCAACACAATAAAATGATGATTTTATTTTCTCCATTCATAACTAAGTCATGCAATTTTGTGATTGCCGTGGTTGGTCCTATTTTGGCCTCTGAAGTTGATGAGTCCTGCAGGCTAAATATTGTGTTCTTGGCCAGACAAATTTATTCTAATAATGCCTAAAATAAAATCTATTAAAATCAAAAAGCTTCATTCAACATCTTCCATTTGACTTTTTTGTTTGGTTTTCTATCATAGAAAATTAAAGAGGAGCCTTCAGAAGATGGGTGTAAAGGTGAGCGAATGGATACGTCTTCATCCTCAATGGCATCATCATCATCATCATCCACAACAGATGAAGACAAGAAGCCCGAGGTGAAGAAAGAGCCCAAAGAGGAGGGGTCAGAGTCAGCAGCCATAAACAGCTCCCCAGCAAACACTCAGAGCAAAAAGAAAAGTAAGACATTTGCACCTTTACAGCAACCCCTGCCATGTTTGTGAAGTGTTTGCCTTGTTTGTGTTGTGGGTTTTTACCTTGAACCTCGTCTCTCACTATCATTCATTTTTCTTTCTTCTCCCATGTTTACCAGTCTTCAAGCCGGAGGAGCTGCGTCAGTCTCTGATGCCCACTCTGGAGGCTCTATACCGGCAGGACCCAGAGTCCCTTCCCTTCCGACAGCCGGTGGACCCCCAGTTACTGGGAATACCCGTACGTATTCGAACTAGTAACAAAACTAACCTGGTAAGGGACTGCACTGCTGCCATTTTGCTTCCGCTTCTCTCAAACCTTAGCTTTTTCCTTTTTAAAAAAAAAAAAAAAAATAGCTAGATTAATCCTTTGTCTTTTTATGCTTTCCGTTTCTCTAATCTTTGACTTGATTTGATTTTACTCCCATTGCATGTTATAGAGGGTGAGAGAATGAGATGTGGAAGTGTTATGAAAGTTATGAATGTGTGCTTAGCGAATGCATAGACTGTCACATTTTAAATCAAAGCAATGAGTCTTGTGAACATTTATTTTGCTTCATTAATGTTTGTTACAAAAAAAATTTAAAATATGAAACTGTCACTGACGTCAGTGTTAATGTAGTTATAAATGCCCCAAAATTCTAAGAATGATGCAACTTTGCTCCTACTCTTACAGTTGAGAGTCATAGATGAATGTCTGTTAGTGGTTAGTGCTGGTCTCAGTTCCTGAATTATTTAAGAGAGCCAGAGATCTCCCCTAAGTCAGTCAGTGAGATTTCAGCTTTGCAAGCACAGTGCAGAAACCTTCATATGCTAATGCATATGTTGATGTTGTATTATGAGAAGTAAATTTAGAGATACAGACCCTCTGTCCTGGTGTTTTTCATCATTGAACGCATTAGATACAACTTTACTTATGAAACTAAACTCTATAACTGTGAGATGGAAATCACATTTTTTTTGTCAAATATTAAAATGAAGCAGTGCATCAGTGCACTGTAAGTGCTGCCGATGGGGTTGTAGCTTTAACAGACAGACTTCTCCAAGCTTTAAATCAGCTAAATGCGAATTTCCCTCGGGATGAATAAAGTATCTATCTAATCTAATCTAATCTAATCTAAACACACACAAGTCTAAAACAAGTGTAAAATTTGAATCATGAATGACAGGTGTGATGACACAAGACCCCTCTGGGAACACTATTCTGGCATTGAGGGTGGTCAACATCTTTGTAGTCCAGAATATATGACAACAATGGGCGATTTAAGTGTGTGCTCAAAAGTTGGTCTTCTCCTTACTAAGATTTATTTTACTCGTGTTTATACTGTATATACTGGCTGAGAAATTGCTTCTGCAGAAAAGTATAGAAAGTTAGCAGGGCTTGTTTCCCAAATATAATAAACTTCAAGTGTTCTAATACAAGGCCTGTACATCTCTTAGAGCAATGGTGACTCTTGCTGTTTTGTTATAGTACAACAAATACAAAAAACAGTCAATACACTTATTATAGACATGTTATCACGTTTTTTAAAAGGAGCAAGATCACCAGAGAAAAGGACATCATTTGCTAAAATGGTTCACAAGGCCATTGCTTTCTTTTATTGCGTTTGATTGACCATTTTCTCCACATGCTTTCTGAAATTCATATGTCATGTTTTAATTTCAATCACCATTTCCTTAGTTTTCATCCTAGTATTCCATTGCTAGCTCTCTAGTTCAGTTCCTCACCAGTAGTAATGTGTTGTTATTCAGTCGGGCTGTGTTGAGTTGAGCCAATATCTTTAGCCCTGACTGGATCTGAATCAAGAGCTGTATTGAAAACTTCAAATCCAGTATAATCACGTAGAAATCCATTTACAGAAAAATATTGTCATGTGCTAGATCGATAACACAGTAATTTAAAATGTATCAAAGAATATGACGTTTTCAGAACAATCATGAGCAAACCTCAACTTATTGGCTCACCTCTACTTCAGGAACCGCCATGTCTGTGTGATGCAGTCTTCACCTAGTTACAAAAAAGTGTTAAAACTTTGATTGGCCAGTTGCACATCTAAGTGAATCAGAGGCTGGCGTTAAAAAAGATTGCATTAAATTTGCTTTGTGGGGCAGTATGGAACCATGCATCAGTTCGTTATTGATGTGAACTGTTCCTTTCAGAGATAAATGTCTGTTTCCTTATTGTTGTTGCCACGGTGACTTTGAGACAGACTTTTCTCCTTGAAACCCATACCCCAGATTGTTGAATCTCCAAAAAGCTTTTCCACCAAGCTTGAGTCTACCCAAAACAAATTTTATTTAGCAAGAACAAAGGGGAGATGACAGATTAAGAAGAACTTTTTGGAGACTCACCCGTCCCTCTTTGCTTCATCTTAGCATGGTTGGCTGTAAATCTACCACCATGTTGCTGCTTATGCTGCTGGCTTTGGTAATACCAATTACCATGTTGCTATATAGTGATTCTGTTGATCTGTTACCACTGCTCTTCTTGGTTTTGCACCCTGATCACCTCTTGGGGCCAAAAGCTTTGTGGACGTTCTGACCATCATTAATTAATAAATTATCAAAGCCTTCATTTGTAGTAGACTATGCAATCCAAATCCATTCCTATGGACATTCATTTTTTTACAAGTTGCATGAACAGCAGAGGGCGAGCAGACTTGTGACAATCAGCCAGTCACTGTATGGCAGTTCAGACAGGGACTCCAAATTAAAGACAGGGTGCAAAGCGGAGAGCTGGAGGGCAGAAATTGTCATGTCTCTCTGTCTGCACGTGAACCTTCCTCTCTGCAGCGCTCAACAACATTGTCCCCCTGCACCCTCTTCTCTCCCCCACTCTGGTCCCACCGGGTCCTCTGTGATGCCATCAACAAACCTCACCTTGCTGCTGTAACGCGGATGATGATGATGTTGATGCCCTACCTTTCCCATCTCAACATGTCAATCCATGTAACTTCCAAACCAGGATTACTTTGACATAGTGAAGAACCCGATGGACCTGTCAACCATCAAGCGGAAGCTAGACACTGGACAGTACCAGGAGCCATGGCAGTATGTGGAGGACATCTGGCTGATGTTCAACAATGCCTGGCTGTACAACCGCAAGACATCCCGTGTCTACAAGTACTGCTCCAAGCTGGCTGAAGTCTTTGAGACAGAGATCGATCCCGTCATGCAGGGCCTGGGCTACTGCTGTGGGAGGAAGGTGAGACAGGAGTTTAGGTTTTTGTTTTCATCAATTCATGTGGGCTTCACAAGTAGAGGTGTGTATAAGTGTAAAAACATACGTCAGTGGCAACAACTATAGCGTGATCTTTCCTTCCACACAACAGAACCTCTTTCCCCAGATGTTTATTCTCTCTTTTTTGCCACTGAAGTATATATAGAAAATGTTTTTGATATGCTGTAGCTCATTATGTGCAGATTTTTATTTGCTTTATTTTGGGACTGCCTTAAAACTGAATTTGATAATGTGATGCTGGTGCACCAAAAAAAGACAAAGGATATGTGAGCTTCTGTTACCATATTGCAAATTTAGCATAGCTCTGTGTGGTGAGCATATATTTAATTGTGTATTGCACAAAAAAACAACTTTTTCTTTGGTTCTCTCTTTATTGTTGCAGTTTGAGTTTTCCCCCCAAACTCTTTGCTGCTATGGAAAACAATTATGCACCATCCAACGTGACGCTGCTTATTTTAGCTACCAGAACAGGTAAGAGGTGGTGACACAAAGAAAAACAAATACACACACAGATCTCAGGAAGAGAACACTAAACTTTTTTTTCCCATATTTTCACTTAGTATAAATCCAGATGTAATGAAACCTGGAATCTATCTTGGTGTATTTTGCACATGTGTAATATTTCCTACAGCATAGCATCTATCAATCAGTGCAATCACAGACGAGTCAGAGATTTAATTTGGCTTGAAATGGTTACCCTGGCACCATCTCCATCTTCATATCTCACCGTTATAATTTTCAGTCTGTCATTTATGAAGTGGGTTGCTGTTTTCTTCTGCAATTATTATTCCTGTGATCTTGGCCATTGTTTCTCCCTGAGAAGATTTTACATGTACAACACGTGACGGCACGCATTTTCAAATTTTTGCCTTGGAAATGTGCATTGTTTTTGTCAGTAGAAAGGTTCCCACTTTATAAATGAACTCAAAGGATGATGGGTCTCTTTTGCTTTACCGTTATTTTTTCTTCATCCACCCTTTCGTGTTTGGAGACTCGTATCCTTGCCCCTTCCTCTTCCACAGCTCCTAGTGGTCTCTCATGTTGCTGTAATGTTGTTGTTTACCACTGGATGTCTGACGCTAATCTTTGCTTTGCCTTGGCTCTCTGTCCTCTGTTGGTTGTTGTTCACATTCTGTCCATTCTTCCCTCCCTCCTCCATGTTCCCCCTCTTCTTCTCTGTCCTACCATTGTCTTTGTCTGACCTGTAACGATTTATTTCACGCTGTAATATTCATTTTGACCTCCCTCCCCCTCCCGTCTCCCCTCCCTTCTTCCCTTCTCTCCTTCCTTTTTTAACGCTTGTGATGTCTGCATTGGCCTGCTTTGGTGTGACCAATCATCCACTCCGAAATTTACGTGCAAAAATCAAAACACCCGCCCACACAAAAAACCTCCATCACGATTGGCTGCTGCCTCCTGGCGACGACCTACCTTGCCCTCTGCCTCCTCCTGTGTGTCCGCCCCCTGGCCTGCCCTGCTCTGCCCTGATTGGCGGCTGCTTCCTCGTGCCCTCTCTGTGATTGGCTGTGCTGATGGCCAACGGTGTAGTTCACCAAAATATGGGCTTCTTGCTGACAGGTACCACTTCTGTGAGAAGTGTTTCAACGAAATCCAGGGTGAGAGCGTTTCCCTGGGAGACGACCCCTCCCAGCCTCAGACGTGAGTATTGTTACACTTCTGACCTCCTCTCAGACCCATAAGACAGACTCCTCCCAACATTTTTATTAATACTTATTTCAAAAGGCATTCTTGACACTCACATTTATAAGGTTACAGTATATCATGATGCTGCTCAGAGATGGCTTTAGAGATGCAACGGAGCGCTGGAAAATGTTCATCTTTCTGCATGGATAATTTGCCTTTTGTGATTCAGTTCTAGTTTGTCTCTTGGTTCATTTGTTTAAATATGAACGCATGCAAATTAATAAATCCAGTATAATTTGATAAAAATACATATAGAATAATATTAAAGTGATTAATATGTTGCTTTTTTGTGTTGTGCCTCTATTGATCATGTTGTATTGAGTTCTTTTAGGCCATTATATTAGGAATGCATATTTTATTTTGAAAATATGACAAATATTTTCCATTCCAGTTTTTGGGGAGAGAATAATATGCAAAGCTGAAAAGAAATAGAATTTTTTATTATTTTTTAAAATCTTAATCTTAATCTTAAATCCCTCCTTTAACTCTGGAAATATTGCTTCCTAGACGCCCGAAATTCTGTGGTTTAATATTTGCTTGATGGGTCCAAGTGCATTTTTCTGTAAAATTCACAGGAACCAAAAGTATTTGTGTGGATTTTTTTTTTTATTTTACCATATTTTCTGTGTATGGTTGACAGAATTATTGGTGACTATTTCCCACAATGCATTACATAATTACATGTTGCTCGTGTAGTTATGCTCAATGTAATGGGATTCTACAGTGATTAGATCGATCTGTGAGTCGCTATGCGATTTCTGCCATACATTTATCAGTTCTCTCCAAAAATCCTACAAAACCCACCAACAGCATTCCATATTCCCGTATTAAGGATTACATTTAGTTAGTTTTAGTTTAGTTTAGTTACTTTTTGTTCATAAAACAAAATGAGTCAGACTTGAGTCAGAAGTATTAGCAGCCTTATGTGTTCATTTTATTTTTTTATATGTCCCAAAGGTCCATCAACAAAGACCAGTTCCAGCGAAAGAAGAATGACACACTTGATCCTGAGTTGTACGTCCTAATTTTCACTCATTGTATCATTTCTGTACAATATGATCATTAATACTTGTGTTTTGCTTTAAGTAGTTTTTAAAAGATGTGAGCCCATAATATTTAGATTAACTCATTTGCAATCTATAAATATAAAATCTTATTTGTCACATATATTTGAATATAGTAGCTTTTTGCTTGTGTTATTTTACAACATTGAAGCTGTACGTTGTATATTTCCATCACACACTGACGTATTAACTCTGTGCTTTTTGTCTGTCTTTGTCTTCTCATTCTTTCTTTGCTCTTTCTCTCTGGTTAGGCTTGTGGAATGTAGTGACTGTGGTCGTAAAATGCACCAGATCTGCGTCCTGCATCATGAAACCATATGGCCATCAGGGTAAGGCAGCTATTATATGTACATGTTCTGTGCAATTTACACATTGTTTACCAAGGAGGGGGGCAAGAAGGCAGTCCAGATAGCCTGGGAAACGCATTTGGACATTTTTATTCCTTGGCAAGTCTGAGAAACATCCAAATCTCAATAAAGCTGCTGGAAATGCTGCTGATAATTTGTAATTAATGGAACTGTAAAACCTCATGCCAGTATTGCAGCAATACATGCCCATAAACAGAGAAGTGCAGTGAGTGTATTCCAAGTCTGCCTGTTCCTCAAATTTTGATCCCACTTCATGTATGGTTTATTTGTAATTAAGCCACGAGTTGTTGTTGTTATGTCTTCTGATTAAAGGTACTGAATAAGACTAATGCTTGTAATGTAGAGCTCTTTTGTCCTTTGTTTCCTCTCAAACAACAGCTTTGTATGTGACAACTGCCTCAAAAAGGCCAACAAGACACGAAAGGAGAACAAATACGCTGCCAAAAGTAAGATGAAAACTCGATTTTTGGGATATGATGCTCACGTGTCCCTGTTTTACAGTCTGTCCATGTCTTCCATCTTTCAAGCTTTGTCTGCTTTGCGTTGTCATACAATTCTGATAACAAACACCACATGCCATTAACGGCTGTAGTTGTTTTCTTTATTGAGCTCCTAGTTAAAAGTTGTTGCCCAGAGTCAAACAGCTGCACACATGAAACAAGCACATTTTGCCCTCTGCCGCCAGTTTTCACCCGTAGTTTCCTATATGATGCTCAAAATAAACAGGAGATGCAAATCAACACCCGGCACAGTGCACAAGATGGTCAATGTAGACCAGATAACAAACAAAAGCAAAAAGTTATCAAATATTTTAATAATCCATCAGTGGAATTTTAATGTTAAGTCATTATGTTTAGTTATGGTCAATCAAGCTTCCACAGTTGCCTGTACTGTACAAATCAGCATGCTGAAGCTCAATTACTATGACTGGGCGTAAACCACATATAGATTAATCATTTACAGATACAAAGTTACTCAAAACTGTTCTGCATGCCCCCACTCTGAATTCTCCTGTTCATTTCTTCTGTCTTTTTCTTTCACAGGGCTTCCCCAGACCAAGTTGGGGAGCTATTTGGAGACACGAGTGAATGATTACGTCAAGCGGCAGAACCACCCGGAATCAGGTGAAGTCACCATCCGTGTGGTCCATGTCTCAGATAAGGTGGTTGAGGTCAAGTCAGGCATGAAGTCCAGGTAAGAGATCAAAGTTCAATGACATGGCAAAACATTTGTAAATGCAAAATTAGATTTAAGTTATAATTTACTGTACATGTGTAAAACTGGGGTTTTGCTTTAAAATGTGCATTTGAAAGGAACTGTGTCATCCATCTAATTAAAAAAAGCAATTTAATGTATGGAACGGAATGTCTTGCAAAACCATTTAATTAGATGCAACAAAAAGCTGCTGTAATGGCATTTGGCGCTTTGCGGGTGTAAATGTCAAACAGCTTACGCCAGCTCTCCTTCCTCCAGGTTTGTGGATAGCGGTGAAATGGCAGAGTCATTTCCATACAGGATGAAAGCACTGTTTGCATTCGAGGACATCAATGGAGCAGACGTGTGTTTCTTCGGCATGCACGTTCAAGAGTACGGCTCGGATTGCCCGCCACCCAATCAGAGACGAGTCTACATCTCTTACCTAGACAGTGTGCACTTCTTCAGGCCACGCCACCTCAGGACTGCTGTTTACCATGAGATCCTTTTAGGTTATCTGGAATATGTCAAGAGGCTGGGGTAAGAAATGAGCCAACTTAAACGGATCCGCTTATTCAATATATATCCTCTCTATTTCATACAGATGTTGTAGGGATTTGGAACAGTATCAGTTGCATATTTTCTACATTCAATCATTGTTGTAATGGTTTTATTCATCTTGAAATTGTAAAAGAAAATTGGTGAGGACAAATAGATTATGCATTATTTGTCTCATTTTATTTTGAAATGGTAATACTTACAAGATTTACACTTAAAATTACTTGGACTTCATGCAAGTTCCCATTGTTTTGGGCCATCCATTCGGGTGTAGGTATTCTTGATTGTCTTTGAGTATATAATTTGAGCGATGATAACCCTGCCAAAAAGAGTTAAGATCAGCGTAATGCATGCAAAAATCTGAAATCTTAGCTTTACAGGGTACCAACAATTAAATAGGAGCCCATTATTCAGTGTGAAGTCTGTTGATTGAAAACCGTTCGTGCCAGTGAAGGTGCTAAAATATGTTCAGTAACATGAAAAAGACTTAAGTTCTGAAGGTGTTTGCCTCAGTTACTACAATTACACTTACGCTTCCTGTGCACAGGTATACAACAGGTCATATCTGGGCCTGTCCGCCAAGTGAAGGTGATGATTACATCTTCCATTGTCACCCAGCGGACCAGAAGATCCCTAAACCTAAACGCCTGCAGGAGTGGTACAAGAAGATGCTGGACAAGGCGGTAGCCGAGCGAATTGTCCATGACTACAAGGTAAGAGTTTACTGTTTCTCTTCGTCTTGTGTCATCATGTTCC
Source organism: Brotula barbata (assembly GCA_900303265.1). Lineage (NCBI taxonomy): Eukaryota > Metazoa > Chordata > Actinopteri > Ophidiiformes > Ophidiidae > Brotula > Brotula barbata. Next base: position 110,856 of record OMNV01011362.1, on the reverse strand, counting down.
TTTTTAATTAGACAAATACTGTAGCAAATTGCCGTCACATAATGCAACTTAGGTCTATTCAGATATTCAGATTTCTTTATTAAAGGGAGGTGAAGGTGTATATAGAAAGAAGATTTTTTTAATATCTTTTTTTTAACCTGCTTTGGCTCTCAGGACATCTTCAAGCAAGCAACAGAGGACCGTCTGACCAGTGCCAAGGAGCTGCCATACTTTGAGGGAGACTTCTGGCCCAATGTACTCGAGGAGAGCATCAAAGAGCTTGAGCAGGAGGAGGAGGAGAGGAAGAGAGAGGAAAACAGTACCTCCAACGAAAGTACAGATGTAAGTACGATTGATGATGACAAAAAGAGCACTCATACCACACGTCAGGCACCCACTGGGATTTTTTTTAGTAAGTTGTTTGCAGCCATTAATGAAATATCTTTCAGGTAAGGTCATATTTGCCACACATGCATATTGATTTTGGCATTAACATGTTCACAGGCCACGAAAGGAGACAGCAAGAATGCAAAAAAGAAGAACAATAAAAAGACCAGCAAGAACAAGAGCAGCTTGAGTCGAGCCAATAAGAAGAAGCCAGGGATGCCAAATGTCTCCAATGATCTTTCCCAGAAACTTTACGCCACTATGGAGAAACACAAGGAGGTTTGTTGGTCTAATTCAATTCTTGTAATAGCAGCTCACTGTAATTGGATTATATTATAAAATTTTGAGATCATTATGGCAAGTTATGTCACAGCTCTTTTCATTCCAGGCGATTCTACATTTTTGTTTTACCCTCCAACTCTGCTTCTATACTGTTACTGCTGTTTTGAAGCTAGCCAAAAGTCCAGTTGAAGACTTCATGTTGTATGGGAGTGAAAATAGTGATTTTTGTCACGTTTATTGTAGATCACATTTGTAGCTGTGGTTACTGAGTGTTCTTTTGGAAAATTAAAACTTATTGCTGTCATTGCCAGGTCTTCTTTGTTATCCGTCTTATTGCTGGCCCCACCGCCAACTCCCTGCCTTCCATAACTGACCCAGACCCCCTGATGGCCTGTGACTTGATGGACGGACGTGATGCTTTCCTCACTCTGGCCAGGGACAAACACCTGGAGTTCAGTTCTCTGAGAAGGTCCAAGTGGAGCTCCATGTGCATGCTGGTGGAACTCCACAACCAGAGCCAGGACCGCTTTGTCTACACTTGCAATGAGTGTAAACATCATGTGGAGACCCGCTTCCACTGCACCGTCTGCGAGGTGAGAAATCACACACGGATATTCAACATTGTGTCATCAAATTTGATTTATCGATCATCATGATTGCGTCTTGAATTCAGCTAGTTACATTTGTGTTTATTCACCCATCCTTTGCCTTCTTTTTTTCTTTCCCAGGACTATGATTTGTGCATTACCTGCTACAACACTAAAGGTCATGAACACAAGATGGATAAGCTGGGGCTTGGACTAGACGATGACAGCAACAACCAGGCAGCAGCAGCCACTCAGAGCCCCGGAGACTCTCGCCGTCTCAGCATTCAGCGCTGCATTCAATCACTGGTTCATGCGTGCCAATGCCGCAATGCCAACTGTTCACTGCCATCGTGCCAGAAGATGAAGCGTGTTGTTCAGCACACAAAAGGCTGCAAACGCAAGACCAATGGTGGCTGCCCTATCTGCAAGCAGCTCATTGCTCTGTGCTGCTACCATGCCAAGCATTGTCAAGAGAATAAGTGTCCCGTCCCATTCTGCTTAAACATCAAGCACAAGCTGCGACAGCAGCAGCTGCAGCACAGGCTGCAGCAGGCCCAGATGTTAAGAAGGAGGATGGCCAGTATGCAGAGGGCGGGGCAGCCAGCCGGAGGGCCACCAGGTGGGCCTGTCGGAGGACATCCTTCACCAGGAAACAATGGTATTACAGCACCAAATACCCCCACATCGAGCGGGACTCAGCCGCCCACACCACAGACCCCAACTCAGGCCATGCCTTCAGTTCCACAGCAGGGAATGGGTGCTGGGTCTGGTGTGCAGCAGCAACAGCATTCAGGTGGAATGCCTCCACAAAGTGGTATGCCTCCTCAGCACCACCTTCACCACCAGTACCAACAAATAGCAGGTGGAGGAAGTGGGTCCGGGGGGATAATGAGCTCTCCCCAACATCAACAACAGATGCTCCCTCAGGTCCATCAGCAGCAGCAGCAGCAGCAAAGTGGAGCAGGGACCAACCTTCAGCAGCTCCAGCAGCATCCCAACAATTTGCCTCCCTATGCCAGCAGACCCCCTGGCTCCTCTCCAATTCACCAGTCCCAGGGCAAACCAGTGCTTGGTTCTGCAACACCTCCACAGCAACAACCCGGTGGCAATGCCATGAGTGGAGGTGTTGGGGGTCAACAACCTCCTAACCAGCCCCCTGGCCAGGCTCCCCTTTCGCAACAGCAACCCACTTCTGGTCCTCCACCAGCAGCGGTTGAAATTGCCATGAAGATCCAACAAGTAGCCGATGCTCAGAGGAAGATGGCTTTGCAGAGACAAGCAGCCCAGACAGCTGCAGTCCTGATGCCTCCTCATCCACACCATCAACCGGCTCAAGGTCAGCAGATGAGCATGGGCCACCCAGGGACAGTTGGAATGGTTGGGAATCAGGGCATACCCCCTAAGGCGCAAGCAGCTGCCGCTGCTGCAGCAGCTGCTGCTCGGGTCCACATGGAGCAACAACAGGGTGCTCCACCAGGGATGATGGTTGGAGCTGGAGGTCCCTTGCAGCAACCTCCGCAGCAGGGTAACATGCCTCAGGCGCAGCACCCCCCTCAAGTGCAGCTTCAGCAGCAGAGAATGGGTGCACCACTTCAAAACCCTCAGCAGCAACAGCAGTGGACAGGGCAGGGCATACCGCCCCAGCAGAGGCAGGCTATGATGAACCATCAAGCCATGTTGGCAGCTCAACAACAGCAGCAGCAACAAATGCAACAGCAACAACAGCAGCAGCAGCACCAACAACAACAACAACAACAACAACAACAACAAGCAGCTCAGGGCCATGCAGCCCTTTTGAATATGGCACAACAGCAGCAACAACAAGGTGCTGGAGGTGGCGTACCTGGGGCAGGTGTCCCTGGAGCCACTAGTGTCCCAGGTGCTGGTGGTGGGAATATCCCGCAGGCAGCACTCCAGGAGCTACTACGGACTCTACGCTCACCGAGCTCAGTACTTCAGCAACAGCAAGTGCTCAACATCCTGCGCTCAAACCCACAACTTATGGCTGCATTCATTAAGCAAAGAGCTTCCAAATACAAGGGGGTACAGGGAGCACCAGGCGGACCGGGTGGTGTCCCAGGAAGTGTACCTGGAGGACCTGGCCCTACAGGTGGTCCTGTTGGCAATGTAATGCCAGGTGTAGGTCCACAGGTGAACATGAATGCTGCGGCTGCTGGTCAGCCGGGAATGCACATGGCAGGTCAGGGAGCAGGGAATGTTAACATGGCCACCATGACACAACTACAGCAAGTCCAGCAGCAACAGTTACAGCAACAGTTACAGCAAAAGCAACAGCAACAGTTACAGCTACAGCAACAGCAGCAACAGTTACAGCAGCGACCAGTGCTCAGTAGTTTACAGCAGCAGCAAGTGGCAGCTCTGCAGCAGCAGCAGCAGCAACAACAGCAGCAGCAAGGAGCAAGACCAGTGCAGGGCCAGGGACCTCAGATGGCAAATCTTAGCAATCCCCAATTTAGAGAATTGCTGATGAGACGACATCTACAACAACAACAACAACAGCAACAACAACAACAACAGCAGCAACAGCAGATGGGAGCCAATCATGGACAGTTCCAGCAGCCACAGCCACCACAAGGCCAGGGCTACATGGGCCAGCCTGGAATGCAGCCTCCCCAAGCTGGGCAGGGCCCCCAGGGTGGTCCTTCTCTTGTTCCTCAGCAGCCTGGTGGTCCCCCAGGCCAGCAGGGTCAAGGTTACCCAAGTGCAGTGGCTCAACAGCAGGCTGCAGCCGCGCTACAGCAAAGACTACAGCACCAGCACCAGATGCAGCAGCAGAACGCCATGGCTGGTCTACAGGTTGGTGATGCAGGTCCAGGTGGAGGGAGTATAGGGGGTCCCCAGCAGACACCCCAAGTCCCTCAGTCCACCCAAGGTGGTCCCCAGCCTCAAGGCTCTCAGGCCATGCTTCACCAGGCTATCCATCAGAGGCTGCTCCAGCAGCAGCAGCAGCACCTGGGGCCTGGGGGGTCGCCAGCCCAGCACAGCAACCCTATGAGCCCCCAGCAGCCTCAACAGATGGTCCCATCCCCTCACCCACACCTGCAGGGCCAGACATTGCCCACATCACTTGCTAATCAGGTGAGGTCCCCACAGCCCTCACCCAGACCCCAGTCCCAGCCACCGCACTCCAGTCCATCCCCACGCATGCAGCCCCAGCCCTCTCCACATCATATTTCCCCACAGATGCAGACGAGTTCTCCACATCCTGGCCACCTGAACCAGCACCACCCAGGTATGGTGGTCCCTTCACAACAACAGCAGCAACAGCCGCTGACCCAGCAGCAGCAACAGAACTCTATAGAGCAGTTTGGGTCAGACCAGAGTACTATGTTGTCCCAACTTAGTGGGATGGCTGGTCTCCACGGGCCTGGGGCAAACAACCAGGACCCACTGGGCCAGAACATGAACCCCAACCCCTTAGACATCATGTAGGAATTCTACTGCACGTGTCGAGTTGAGCCAAAATGCTCCGATTCTTGGCACAAACTGCACTCATCCAGGACAGTGTTATTATTACTTAGCCTTTCTTTTTTATACTATTATTAAATGTTATTTAAAATGTTTTCAATAAAGATGCATTGAACTGAACTTCCTATGGGAGATGAACAATGAATCAACCAGTTGTGAAATGAATTAGAACAAATGAATTGTAAATTATTGCTGTTAATATATTTTTGCCAATCGTGGACAGAGGGGGGTGGTCTCTCTCTCTACCCTCCCCACGCCTCCACCTCTTGCAGAATACAAGACGGTGATATTTTTTGGGGGGGTTGTAGTTAAATGGGAGTATTTGCCTTTTTTAAGAAATGTTTTTAAGATTTTAAAAGTGGACAAGAATAAAGAGAAAATGATATAATGCAAAGAACCTTTTTTTTATACTGTTTTTTTCTTTTCATCATTCAGTCTGTCCCATCAGTCTTGCAGAGTGATGTGGATTATAATTATTGTAAATCCAAACATGATGCATATCTTTTTTGAAATGTTTGGGTTTGCTTTATTTATTTTATTTTTTATTTTTGAGGGAGTGTTATTTACCCTGAGACTGCTACAATTCGTATAGAAGTATATTTTTGTTATTGACTGTTAAAGTGGGGGCTAGTGGATGTTTCTTTTGGTTCTGTCCAGGCGGGAATAATTAAATGTCAGTGTTTTTGCAGTGGTTGAGGGTCTGCTGTGAGTTTGAGGTGTTGATGGACAAACTGAGACGTCCTATCCAGCTCTTGTTCTGGACATCTTTTGTGCTGGAAGGGACTCTGCCCTCGCAAACATGCAAACCCTCTCCCTCGAATGTGTGTGCACACCCTCCATAAAAAAACAATGTGGAGGCTTGGGGAGGGGGGGCGCATACCTGTGTGCCTGTAACATTTTCAGTAAATGGAGTGAAAAACGGGGGAAAATGAATCCATTAGTGTTTTCAGGATTCTGTTTGGAATAAACAGAAAATCGATCCAAATGAACTGTGTTGCACCGAAAGGAGGAGAAAGGAGATGGGAGGAATTGTTCTCCATCTCTTTCAACCTCGTCCCCTTTGCTGCTTCCCTTGGACTTAAACCCTATCCCCCAAACTGCATCCTCTCTATCTTTCTGCTAAGAACTTTGGGAGTTTAATTTAATATTTTTTACTGTACAAAGGTAACACAAACTGTGGACTTAAATACTGTTTTTATAATAAAATGGAAAATTACTAATAGTGACACGTTGTTCTTGTGGATCTTTGTGAGGAACGCAGATATGGAGATTGTCACTAATGAATTACAAAAAAACATCAGTGTCCTATTCGATGAAGCAGAATGACAGAGGTGGATAGATAACAGACATTCTAAACGTAAATAAAAATGGAAAAATAGCACAATGTTTATTCACCCAACATCCACATACAGGTTAGATTGATGTACTATTTATATATATATATATATATATATATGTGAGCCATATATATGCATGTTCAGAAACAAGATCAGCAACAGGTGCTAGATACACAAAGCACTTAATGAAACTAACACCATATGTGCCCACAACAATTTCACCTGGAGCAACACCAAAGTTTGATCCAGACGTTTCATCACCTCCAGATCATTCACAAGGAACTTTACAGCCTAGATGAGGGTTCACAGTTTATTTTTCTACGGGACGGATCACTTTAAGGAGTGTGTGTTTATGTTAAACTTCAACAGGAATGGCCTCTTTTGCTGCTTCGTGCTGCCTAAATGTTTCTTTCCAGGGTCCAACCCGCAGTGTGCACACACTCTGCAACTCGTACACTAACGGCACTTCAAGCTCTGCAAGACATTTTACTGCCACAAATCAAAGGTTATGTTACTTTGATTCTGAGCAACAAAAGACACCTTTTGAGCGGCTGTAGATAGCAAAAAACACATTTCACTCAAATTTACTGACATAATCTCATCACACACCACTTCATGCCAGGCATAAAGAAAGAAATGATTAAAAACACACTGATAAAAGCTCTAATGCTATCGAGACACATTTTTGATGAATTGTTGCACACTTGGATATCAGGTTTGCATCTAAACTGAAGAAATTTGACAGAAAACTTCTGATTGGATTTAGGATTCTTGTGTGTTGATAACTGCTTTATTATAATGATAGGTACAGCAGAGAGACACTGGGATATGTGGCTTGTGTTATAGTAGGTGAGCCTGGCAGAATGGTTTGCCCTCAGCTGGACTCAATTGCCCATTGATTTAGCAGCGTTTATTGGTTAAACTTTCGGTGACGAGTAGGGATCACATGGTAACCACACCTCTCATCAGCAGTCTCGCCTATATAAACTGATCAACCCCATCCTCTTCCGTGCATCTCGGTATCTTGTCCCACCCCAACCCTTTTATTATTTATTCTATTCCCTTTCACTACATATCCCATAATCCCCTCATCCGTCCCGTTCCATACTTCCATACTAAGCTCATCCATAGTTCTAATGGTATCTTTTGAATGAACAACAATGCGACTTAATCTCCTACCTTCACCTCCTTACCTCCCTCCTTTCATTCCCTTCATCCATCCCTTTACCACATCAATCACCCTCATCAAGCCTACACATCCTGTTCTCCTTTCATCCCTCCCTTCCTTCACTTCATACATTTTTTTTTAAATCTTCACTTACTCATCTCTTCTTCTTTATCCGCCCACCCTCACGTTTCCCTCACCCCACTCATTCCATCATCCTTTCACCCCTCCCTTCATTCATCCCCTAATCCTGACTCATCACACCATTCTCTCATTTCTTTGCTGCCTGTATTGATCCTCATTCTCCCTCAGGAAGCGTCTGGGGCTGACAGACACAACCCCACACGCTGAGTCTCCGACATTCCGTGCCAACCAATCCATCCCAGATTGCCATCCGGTCCAATGATCTCTTTCCTAACACGCAACCGTCATCCCATGCAAACCTCCCATCATTAAACATTTATGATGAATTGTTCAAGCATGGTTTTTGCTGGTGAAGCGCTCTAAGATTTGTAACCTCAACTATTTTGATGATTTGGAGGGCAGTTTGGTTGAGAATGAGGATTTGTTAACAATGACTGAAGAGGAACTGGAAGATTTCTCTATTTTATAAATTAAAGCATTTATTAAAAAAACAAATACAATAGGAATAGGAAGAAGGAGAAGAAAAAAGGGAGAATTGGGTTGTGAGGGTATAATTTGGCTGCAATGCTAATCAATCTATCAATGTAACGCTTAGATTTTAACCCCTTAAACACCAGTGAGTACACTTTAAGGGTAAATTTGGGAGATTTAAGAGGACCGTTTTTGGATCATTTAAATTCGCCTTTTCGCATAAGCAACTGATGTATATATGGTGATAACATATAGAAACAGCGTAAGAATTCTCTAAATATCTAGAGTTATGATAAAATCCTAAAATCCATTAAAGTACCCTTACATTTTAAAGCTATGGCATTTTAAAGATTAAACATTCCCTTAAATTAGTCTCTATTCCAGATACGGATCATTTGGGCTCCATACTTTTTGTATCTTTGGAAATATTGGGCTTTTCTTAAGAATTTGAAATAAAATCGGATCAATGGTTGCAATTGGGGGTCAAATGGAAGACAAAAGCAATGAAAAGTAAAAATGCAAAAAGGACTCACTCCCCTTGCTCTCACTCTTAGATGAACATGTGCTTAAATCAACCCAAAGTCACTGTCCATATCCATGTGACCCACGTTCACTAATCAGCACAATCACACCATAATAAACAAAACAACAAATACCAAAATATACAAACCATCACCAACCTCATTCACATCACAAAGTTCATTCATTTCCGAGTTGATGGCTCCCACAGAGAGTGTGAGTGACTTTGTTTCTGTGTGTCAGTCTGTTCACTGGACCTCTCCAGGATAATGGAGCTCAGCCATCATATGAAGGAAGATGGCAAAGATCAAGTTGTGTTTTTATTCAGTGAACTAACAGCAGCAGTAGCTACAACCACAATCACGGCCTTCCTCTTCTTCTTCCGTTTAAGGCAGTATTACTGCCACCTAGTGATCTGGAGGGTGCATAGACATCCCAATATTCTTTTACTAAATCCTACTATGTAAGTATAGGGTTAAATCTAACGACCTTTGACCTGTTTGTTGTCTTTCCTCCCTTCAATTGGTGAGCTGAGACCCAATAGTGGAGGACTTAAACATACAGTACTGTGCAAAAGTCTTAGGCCATCATTAGATTTGTTGTTTTATCAGTGCTTTCTATCTCTTTATTAAAATACAACCAGAAAATACAGGAAATGTGTTTGCAGTATTAAAAATCAGAAAAGAACAGCTTCCATAGGCTAAAGGGTCAAGGATTTAGCGTGACCTCCCTTTGAACCAGGCTCTCTTCAACCTAAATGGAATGGAGCCCTAATTAATGTCATTGATAACATCTGCATTTGTCCTACTTTCATCACTATTTCATGTCAGAATGACTGCTGGGAAAAAGACCACCAAACACCAGGTTTGATAGGCGGGACCAAGACTTTTACACAGTACTGTACGTTGACAAGATAAGAAATTGGTTAAGTATATTTACAAAGTATATATACAAAGTATGAGCACTCAGTTAACTTAGAGCTAACTAATCAGATATGTTTCAGTTAGCTTTTAATTAGATTACGGTTCTATTTATATGTTGTATTTATCTCATCTTAATTAATGAATTTCATCTCTTCATGTATTTTTAACCCATTATTTTCTCTCAAATGTACAATCACTTTGAGCTGCAGTCATTACATGAAAGGTGCAAAATGAATACTTATTATGATGATTATTATTATTATTATTATTGTTAACACTATGAGATGGAGGATGTCCATAACAAATAGTTGCACTTGTGATGCTCAGGTATAAGCTGTAAAGAAATTAAGAAGAAGAAGAAGATATTATGTAAAAATAAGTCTTGTCGAACAAAAAGATTTGGAGATTCATGGAGTGATTAAGTAGGGAGGCTGGATGAAACAGTGTAAGAATCATTCCAATCCCTATTCCCTCGACTGGATTTCCCATAACAAGTTCATGTTTCATCATGGTGACGAGCACCATCCTTGACTAAATTTATGTTTTATCTGAGGCTTGCACTCAATCTGATTCAGTAACTGCAGACTGTGACACTCTTACAGTCTTTAAAGCTGAAAGGATCATAAATCTCCATCACGCAGAATCAGCCTTTATTTTAGTATGGCACTAACATATTGTTATAAATATGTTATGCCTTTGTAATGTGCATTAGTAGATGCATAGTGCAGTTTTATACAGAAGCCGAGGATGCTTGTCTTATTTCTTTAATGCCATTATCTCTAGATTATCAGTTCATTATTCAGTTGTATGGAGAGAACAAAAGTCATTTGACAATGGGTTAATTTATCATGTGAGAACAACATTTGTTTTCTAGAGATGACAAGATAATTGTGGAGATGTCGCAAATTGTGTTGTTCATTTGATCATACCTGATTTCTGCCTTCAAGATCACAGTCATGACAGTCAGGGAGGATTCATGACTGAACAGTAAATCAAGGCATAAACGTGCAGTTTTGTTTCTCTGATGAACATTATAATTAAGATGAAACGACCTTTTGTTTTCTTGTCATGATGGAATAATAATCTTGTGATCGTGAAAAATGTTAAAAAATTTACGATGTGCTTTTCTTAAGTGAGTCTAATATATACAAATGCTCTCTGAGGCGTTTTATTTTCATCCATATTTATTGTAAATGCAGTCAAATAAAAATCCATTTTTAGACAGAAGACATGTTCAGAGAGAGATTCAGACACTTAAATTAATTAGCTTATACACGTGACATGCAATAAATAATAGCTCACTACTGTCTCACCTCGTGTACGGAAACCTACACAGCATTACAGTAGTGGTGTAAACTGATAACTCCTTTACTGAAAACGCACAAGGAACGGCGGGAAGAGGTGACCGGTGGGGTCATACAAAAATAGAACCAGGTAGTGTCTCATACTGGAAAAGTAAAAGGACGGAAAGACAACTAACACAACTTCTATTTCTTTTTAGGCGTCGGTCCGACTGGAAACGCGGAACTTCAGCTCAACAGCAGGCATGGATTCTCTCTTTGTTTTCTCTCTGCACGTGTACCACAGACTGACAGGCATGCAGTAAGCTGTGTGTCCATACTGAAAAAGAGAAACATCTGTACAAAACACGAGTCCTAAGAAAAAGGAGCGACTGAAATGAGCTCCTGGAGCGGATCAGTGAGAGACCGGAGGACGACTGGAAAAAGTAGCTGCGTGGAAGTAGTATTGTGGTAGTATTGTGGTCTGTAACATTTTACTGTCTCAGCGTCTGACTCTAGGTCTCACAAAGTCCCCCCCCAGAATGCAACCTGTCCACTGGACTGCGATGGAGCAAACATGATTTTACTGCACAGATCACACTTTTCTTACTAAAGCATTTTGTCTTGTCCTGGAAAATGAGCCACGATGATTAAAATTACCACTCATTTTTTTTTTGTCCAAAGGCAAAAATGTCTTCATTGAACCTCAGTAGGAAATGAACACAGCTTTGTAAACACATCAGTTATATTACATACACAGCTATTTACACGAACAAAATGAGTGGTAAGTCTAATGATGGTTGTTATTCTCTCTCTCTCTCTCTCTCTCTCTCTGTGTGTTTTCTTTCCGTTCAGCAGCCCTTAAAGAAGCCTTCAGCCACCATGGCTTCCTTGAAAGTCACCGTCAGAGAGTTGATAGTCACATTTGTCACGATCACCTTGCAGGGATTCGCCTCTGTGGCTGAACCAAGTGTCGTTGTGGTAACGTTCTGATTGTCACCTCCTCCTGCCTCCTCCTCCTTTGCCTCTGCTCCGGAGCAGACACCGAAAGCGTCACTCACCTTCCTGCTGCTCCCCTGAACGCTCACTATCACTGAGGTCATGATGTTGCTCCTGCTCTGGCTAATCCCGCCCTCTAACATGTCACTCAAAATATCCCTGTCTAACTCCACACACTTACTGATGTCTGAGTCTGACCTGTTGCCCATGGTAACAGCATCCCCCGGTCCTGCCACAGGCAGGGGGGCGCTGTCTGATTGGTCCTGTTCAAAAGTCTGGCTCTGTCTTGTTTCACAAATTTCGCCTCCTGATCTGACAATCACAGCCGCGCCCCACGATTCTCTCTCTACGGTTATCGGCTCAGCTCCCACCTTCTCGTCCACATCCGTCTCTGAGTCATTTCTCTCCAGGACGGGAGGCGACTGAGCTGTGAGAGAGACAAGAGACAGACAAACTGAGAATTTATGTCTTATTTATTTATTGCTACAATGCTACGATGATGATGATCTCTTTCGATCTGATGGAACCAACCATATAAACTGTCGTCACGTCGCTCCTCAGTGCTTTCAGACTCCTGCTTTTCTTCCTCGCTGGTGGCCTCCCAGTCAACCTCCATGGGTTGCTCCTTCTTTCTGGTCAGCCGTGATCTGTTGGAGGCTCCGTTGCGCCCCAGTTTGGAGGCCCTCTGTCTACTCTTCCTCCTGGCAAGTCGACGGTACACGCTGCCCCTCTCGCCCTGGTCCACATCTGTGCTCATGGAGCGGGTGAGGGAGAGGCGGAGCCGCGGGGTGGTTTTTTCAGGAATTTTGTGTGCACTGCGGAGGTCCATAGTGAAGATGTTCTTTGACATGAAAGCAAAGGAGAGAAACAGAGAGGACAAATCATCACTGCATTGATTTAAGGTGATGGAAGGTAGGTGGCAGTGTTGAACACGCTGGATGTACACTACACGCTACACACCATACACACAAACATCACTCCAGTGGTGTAAAGTCACAAGAAAAAGTACTTCACGACAGCACTGAACTTTGTCTTGGAAGTATTAGTACTTTATTTTCTCAAATAATTACTTTCACTTCACTACATTGATGAAATGAAACTGATACTTTTACTCTGGTACTTTTACCAAAACATGCTCCAAAAAACAAATCTAACATAGGTACTGTCTATGAGAAAATGACACCTAAAAACAGTGAAGATACATTTACAGATGTTTGTCATCACAGATAATTTTTTTTATTTTGTGCTGTTTGTAAGACTGCTTTCTTTTTAGGTGTCTTTTTTTCCTCAGATTTACAGCTAGATTTTTATCTCTCTGTTTAGGTTTTATGTTTCAATTTTGAACGTTATTTTTAAATACTGTTATATACTAATACTAATACTACTGTTGTCTTTATAGCTCAACTCTTATGATTAAATCCTGGATATTAAAATTGACATCATAACTCATGTGAGCAGCACTATATTATTTTTGGAGCCCTCTAGTGTTCTATTATTGTCATTTGTTTACATTTAGTGAATGTTTCTCCCATGAACAAGACCCCAAAATAGTTGAACTCCTCCACCTGAGGCAGTGGCTCTCCTCTCACCCAGAGGGAGCATTACACCATGGCCTCAGATTTGGAGGTATTGGGCATACTCCCACGCCCCCTCCAGTATTCGTGCGAGAGAGAAAAGCTAGTCTATTGTTCCACGACCAGGGCGGATCCCACATTGTTCCTCCTTAATCTGAGGTCTGACTATCAGTCTCCTTTCCAGCACCCGGCATAGCGTTTCCCGGGGAGGCTGAGGAGCGTGATTCCCTCCAGTCTCCTTTCTTGAAAATGGGAACCACCCCACGGCCTGCCAGTCCAGGGGTACTGTCCCCGACCTCCCTGCGACATTGTATAGGCGTGTCAGCCATGACAGCCCTACAACATCCAGGGACTTCAGCATCTCGGATCGAATCTCATCCACTCCCGGTGCTTTGCTACTGTGGAGCTTCTTGACTACCTCAGTGACTTCCACCAGGAAGATGGCATCTGACCCACCCGAGCCCTCTGTCCCTGCCCCCTCTCAGATTGGCATGGAGGTCGGGTTAAGGCGTTCCTCGAAGTGTTCCTTCCACCGTCCGATGATGTCCCCGGTACGGTTGAGCAGCTCCCCACCCCGCCTAGTGACAGCTTGGGCTAAGGACTGTCTCCCTTTCCTGAGGCGTCGGATGGTTTGCCAGAATGGCTTCGGGGCCAACCGAACGTTATTTTCCACGGTCTCCCCAAACTCCTCCCACGCCCAAGTTTTTGCCTCCGCATCCACTGAAGCCGCAGTCCTCCAGGCTTGCAGGTACCTGTCTGCTGATTCAGGGGTCCCCTGTGCCAGCCAGGCACGAGAGGCCTCCTTCTTCAGCTTGATGGCTTCCTTTACGTCCTTGGGTTGCCGCACCGACAGCCTTCTGGCCACAACTCAAGGCAGCTGCTTCAACAATGGAGGCCCTGAACAGGATCCACTCGGACTCCATGTCCCCGGCCTCCCTCGGGATGCAGGTGAAGTTCCTTCGGAGGTTTGAGTTGAAAGTGTTCCTGACAGGTTCTTCCACCAAACGTTTCCAGCAAACCCTCACTACTCGTTTGTGCCTTCCAGGTGTGTTCTGTGGCCTCGCCCGTCATCTGATCCAAATTACCACCAG
>OMNV01011362.1:3559-93572 GCA_900303265.1 Brotula barbata | reverse complement strand
AAAGTCACATTTTACCACAGCTCTTAAACCTGAGCTGGATTTAGAAACTGGATTCCCGAATATTCCAAGATATTTTGGTATGTTTGGTTTTTTGGTTTGTCTTTGCTTCGTTTGGTTTTTTGTGTTTTTTTTTCAGATATTTTTTACTTCCATTCAATTTATTTATCTCAGACGACGCTATAACAAGATGCAGTTGGTGTCACTGAGATGTAATAATAATAATAATAATAGTACATACATACAATTATTTGCATAGCACTTCTCAATGATTTGTCTCAAAATGCTTTACAGAGGAATTACAGATAAGCATACCACAATAAGAACTAATCAAGTTAAAGATGAAATATGATCAAATATGCACCATTTGAGAATAAAATGTTGCAGCGTAATGCAGTGTCCATCCATCCATCCACCCATCCATCCATCCATCCATCACCCATCCATCATCCATCCATCCATCATCCATCCATCCATCATCCATCCATCACCAGCCAGTAGGAATCTGATTGCAAAGTGTGTTTATGTTGGTAGCAGAACAGTAAGTCCATTTTTTTTCCTTTACACAAGTAAAACGTTAAATCTTCAAATCGTTGTAAAACTAATCCAGAGCCTGTGCAAAGACATCAAAGGTAGAGTAATATGGGCTCATTTCCTGTTTTCTAGTGTTTTTTTTTTTGTTTTTATGAGGAGCCAAGCAGCTGCATTTGGCAGCATTTACAGTTTATGAAGTGATCTTTGATTTCTGCCAGTCAGGAGACCATTACGACGGTTCAGACAGATGAAGGAGGAGATGGAGGCATGGATGATGGTTTCAGTCTCTGGAGGATAACAGCGAACAGATCCCAGATTTGCTCAATAGAAATGCTAATAAAAACATGATTGGATGACCTTGTGATTTTCAAAATTGTGATTGTAAAAGAGGAATATGCAGACCAAATTTGCACAATTCACTTATGAGCTGTAATGAGTGTTAATTGAGTTGCTTTTTACATGCATTAATCTAATATGCTCTCATTTTCAGAGCAAACATTTTGTTCAGCTTTAAAGAATTTAACTTGACTCATTAACCCAAGCATGAAAACAAACATTTATCAAAAAAACAAACAAATATACATCCAAGCAGTTACACTCCACTCTTGTATGGTTGCCTTGGTTGATTAAAAACACAGCAATAATCATCATAAATACAGAGTTCAATGAACAAATATCCCACAAAAAGAACATAAGAGATACAATCAAAGGTAAAAAGAGTTCTTGAGGCACATGCAGGACACAAACAAGTGCAAAAGAATACAGCAGATAGGGGTTATGCAGTGAAATGAAGTTTCTCCGAGCTCCAGCGTGTTTTAGGCTTTATGTAACGGTGGTAAAGTCAGGAACCACCACAATCTGCAATGGTAATGAAAAGCATGCTGCAAATATCCACCCCTGCTACCCAGTTTGATCCCAGCAGCCAGCCACAAAACACCAAAAATCTTAATTCAGAATGAAGATGAAGATGTCCCTCTTTCACGCACACACTCTCTCACACACATGGGTTTGTGTAACTTTAGCAGAGACACAGGTGAGACGTTGCTTGATATAAATTTCTGTTATTCCCAGTGGAATGTGTATCAGTTTACAGCGAAATTCTCTATAACTTCACACCAACTTGCATCACTTACGGGCAATGGGTGTCATGGCAACTGTTTCTACGGTGACTAGTGAAAAGCTGGATGATGAGGATGATGGTGATGAGACAGGAGGAATGGCGTGTTGATGCTGATAACCTGAACCATGATCCTTCCTCGATGTGACCTGTTGGACCTGCGGTATAATATCTGACACAGGCTGATGTTTTATTATCACCGTGCACATCTGTGCTTTTGCAAACCGGAAACTGTGCTCATCACGAAACTTCCACACATTCTGCACGTACAATGATCTCACAACGCTTCTTCAGTACTGCTGAAACACTGGCCGGTACTGCAGTATTTAGGTGTTACCGGATTAACGGAGCCCCTTTCCCGTTAGAAGTCATCGCTTCAATTCACAAAAGAGAGCCGGCGGTCATATGACTGCGATCTGCCCGGATACCGGCGCGCTGCTGTGGATGGAGCGGCAAAAACACGCCGGCAGCACGGATCACTCCCACCCACGTGTTATGACTCACGCATGACTCACCAAACGTGCCAGTAAAACCTCTACTTCCCTGGAATATGAGGAGGGGGGGAAAAAGAAAAAAACAGCAGGGAATTTCTTTTCCAGGAAGAAGCGGACTTCTTGGAAATAAAATCTGGTTTATGACTCTGCAGTCCCAGCGGGATTAACATTAATCCCTGCGAGGTGTTTTTGTTTGTTCAAATGTCACGACGCTCACATTTGACATGAACGTTGGAGAACATTTCAGACTTCACAGATCAGCACTAAAGAGGAAGTCAATCTGTTTCATTTTTACACATCTCATCTTTATTGCATGTTTGTGTTCAACGTGTTTGTTTGTTTGTTGCAGCGGTGATGACACTAATTATCTCTGAGCTGAATGTGGTACTTGTTGCTGATTTGCATGCAGGAATGTTTTAAATTATTTTTTACTTCCAAACATTCCTTCCTGGATCAGTATCGCCTGATCAAAAATAGGCTAACCGCATTTTTTATGTCTCTTTATTTAATTTCAGTGACAGAAAATGATTTATAGCAAAGTTGATACATCGCATATTCCCAGAAATGATCATAACATCAGGATCTACAACCAGGATGTGATGCCAAATAACAAGCAATTCAAAAGTGCAATGGCTCTTCTTTGTTTCTTTTCAAAAAGTGTACGATTCAAGCAACATGACCCCTGAGATGATCTGTAATGTCCGATTGACCTCTGTGGATGAGAGAGATGTGTACTAGACTGACAGCTAAACACCTCACTTGCCTTTATCTTGTCTTTAAAATGCTTTTTTGGGGTCTAGGCTGTGCTGAGGGGACGTGGATGCAGAAAGTGGCAGCGAGCGCAAGAGGCTACAGAATAAAGGTATCAGGATATCGAGTCGCAGTGATATGGAAACATCTTTCCTTTCCAGATGCATGTCAGCTGATTGACCGCTGCAGATGATACCACAGACATCAATGTAAGAATAATGACACCGAGGATACCAGGAAGTTTGCTCATCCTGGCAATAGGTTCAATTTAGCTCTGGAGGAAGTTTAAAACTTCATTCTTATGACTCACCAGTCTATTACACCTGTCAATAATTAGCCTGATCCCAAATGCAAAACCCTTTGCTGGCCCATGTCCTCTCTGTTTATGTCTGCGTTTCCAGTTCTCCACACGGTCTTAAAAATGTCTGTTAGGGTGAATCCTCCTGTCATGACCAGGGCATTAGACTGTGGTTGTTCCCTTTACTATAGAGTGGTCATCTTCTGTTCTAATAGTTAAGATGGGTCAAGGTACCCTAGAGAAGTGTGGAAAATTTTTACTGCATCAGCCTTGGCTGAGGTATGAGCTCTATGGAGTTCCCTTCTAATTGGTGTTTGGCAGCACTAGTCAACACGTGAAAACTGTTCAGGCTCTGAGCACAGAATAATGCATCTTCAGTTAAATATTTCATTGATATATTTGATGTTGGATGTCTCCATCAGCAGGGTGTTCAACTGCAGGTCACCGCTGAGCTCACAGCCCAGACGTGACAAGCACAAGAGAAATAACGTCCCTGATGAAGATTTTATTGTTTATTAGTCATCTGTGATCATTTTTGCTGATCAGTACAAACCTGTCAGGAAAATATTTTATGACAAATATTACTGAGGAATGTTTACACATTAAGGAGGATTACTGCGCTTTGTCTGATGTGGGAATCAAACAACAATGCCATTTCTATTTTATTTTATGCATAATATTGACAACACTTTGATGGATTATAGTTTGTTGTAGCCTTAACTGATATCAACATGTGGATCTGCCTTTCCACCACAGTAAAGACATCACCAATCACAGCATTGTTTTATATTTAACTTTATTAGCATTTATGGATATTAAAATAGAAGCGTTATAGCAGAATAGAAATGAAAAAGACACACAGTAACAAGAACAAAACAACGTGTGTTGCTTTATTTACACTCGGTATATACCATTTAAAACCATAAAAAGCCTCTGTCATTTAAATCTAAACATCCGTCATCCTCTTAGATGTTCCATGCTTTCCGTTTAATATGTACAGTATTTCTGTGTGGACAACACCGCTTCTGTCCCGGCTTCACTCATGCTGCCAATGGAGAGAAAGGTTCAGAGACGAACGGTTCTATTGATCCAAGGACATCTGAGCAAAATCCTGAGTGCTGAGTATTTTCAAGTTTCTGCACAACGACAAGTTTGATTAGCAGCGTTGGTGTGCGCGCTGTGACTGCGTCATATCCTGCAGAGCTTTGTGTCTGGAGCTCAGAGAATCAGTTAAACACACTGCAAGTATTCTGATTTCAAATGCAGCTCCGCTTTAAGGTTTCAAAGGATGGAAACTCTTGGATCTAACAGGACTTCACAGGAAGAAAAGATTAACTCAACTCCAAAACGGACACGACTGCAGCTGGAATCAAACACGAGGGCCAAGTTCAGTTAGTACAGACCCAAGAAATTATGGAGTTGCAAATGTGCAAAAAAAATACTACATGGCTCTGTTTGTGTTCAAAGACATGTCAAAATGTTGCTTTCCAGGAAATAGCCTTGGCCTTGGTTGGAGGTTTATATCCCATGTGAGGCTTGTGTGGGGGCATTTTTACTGCTGGAATTCCTGCAAATTTCACCATTATAGAAGCGATGTCCACATGGCTGGGGTACTACTCCATAATACTAAATCTTCACATCTGTCACCGCTGGGGACAAGTGACTCTGGTGTGTCCTGGCATGTGGCAGATTCCGCACGTTCGTTGTTTCTTTGCAGCAGGAGGTTTAGCAGTTGTAGAATCTCCCCTCATCTTTTTCCCCCTCCTCCCTTCATCTCCAGCACCATTAAATCCACTCGTCACACCATAAGAGTGACCTGGCACAAACAAAAAACACAAAAGATTTGAGAGGCACAATGCAAGTCACAGCATTAGGTTGCTCAGTGAATGGCTCAAGGTCTCAGTGGGAGTTTGTGAGTCGTGACAGTTTTACTCTGTCACTATAGGAGCCTGAAGATTCTTCACAAAATGGAGCATCACATTTTTTTACTTAGCAATGTGCAGAATCAAGAAGTAAAGAATTTGTCCCACGGGTGAAACTGAACCTAACAGGCTAACATAAAGTGATGACATCATGCAAGTGACAGCAGAAATGACAATGGAAGGCTCAGAAACATGCAAGTCCTATGAAAACATTTGAAATTGGATTTTCACTTTTGGTGCCTTTCCATGTATAATGTTCATGCCTTCATTTCTCTGCGTGTTTAGATGTGTGGAGGTAAGTCAGAAACTCCACCTCGTCATTCAGCCAAGGCAAGGGACTGAGGGCGTCTCCATGTCTAGGTCTGTACCTTGTTGAAGACCAGTGATGAGCTTGACTGTGTGATTGTGGTGTGTTGACATTGAACCTGTCTGCTCTGTTTTTAATTATATGAAGGCAAGGCCAACACTTGTGCACAATGAAGGTTTGTTTTCTTAATTAAAGTAGTATATGAGGAAAATAAAGAGACAGTGCAAAAATCAAGAGACCAGGAGAAGAGGGAGCAAATCAGCAGGCATGTGGTCATGCTAGCAAAAAGAAGAAGGTATGATGAAGACAAGATGAGAATAGAAAGTGTCAAGAAAAGTGGACCGACAAGTTTTTATTTGTTCTCAAAGGATCAAACCCATCCTGTCTCTGCAAGAAATCCTATTCTAGTTTTCATCAGAGACCATTATCCATCTCAGACTATCCTGAGGAAAAAGCCAAATCAAGCAAGCCGCTGCTTTGTTTCTGGGTGGCAACGGCTCATCCACAGAAGTACAGACGAGCATTTAACTGACGCAGCTAACGAGAGCGCATGGATCCTTGCAGCGATCACAGAGCTCTGCCCTGCTACCTGTGCTATTTTGGAAAGTGAGAGTGCAGCTGCAGAAAAATTCAAAGATGAACTCAGAGCAGGTGTTGGCGTCAGATTCAGACTTTGAAACCATTTGTACTGAAACTGATGTTCTTTGTGAGCACACGCAAGTTCTCAACATTCTCAGTTCTCAAAAATTGCAACAAGCTACAAACGCAACAACGCGTCTCGTTGAAGGTCAAGGAGACGCATGCTGTCCATCTAATCGCGGTAAGCCAATTTTTGGCTGCATTATTGGTTCAAGATGCATTTTAGCAGAGGATGAATATTAGACTACGCACTTAGTAACAGTGAATATTATTAACACCAAATATAGAAATTTTCACTTATTTGCCTATTTACTCAATAGAAAAGGAACAAAAGAAAGAAACGTATTTTGTGCTCTGGAGCATGACTGGTATCACGTTTAAGGAATGTGCTACTTAATGTAAAATGTTTTGCAACAACAGCATCAAGAACTTTAGGCTGTATTTAAAAAACAAAGCAAAATGATCATTTTCAGGCCTAGAAGAAGACCAAAATGTTATTTTCATAAATTTACTGAAGAATTTGTTCCCTGTATTTAACTCATTCTAACTTTGAGGAGCCCAATCACAGATCTACATCCCCAGTGCCTTAGGCAAGAAACCATGCTACTTATATACAGAAAGGACCAGCCTTGGGATTCAAACCCTGGACTTTCTTGAACTGAGGCAACAGTGGCACTCAAACAGCCTGAAGTAGAAAGAAAACTGGAAAGTGAGTGAGTGTGTGATCTACCTGCTGGTGGAAAATTCTCGTCTGCCCACTGGAAGAAGCTACATTGCTGCTCTCTTGGTTTCCCACAGGTGTGGAACATTCGGCCTTTGTTGGGCCCGTCCTTTTGCACAGTGCGTGTCACAGATGCTTCGTTACAGCTACACATTATTTGTCCTGAATGTCCTTCTGTGGCTGCTCGTCCCTGCCCGCTACCCCCATCAAAGCTATTCCTGAAGCCCAGAGAAGGCCTCGGAGCCTGGGAGGGCCTCGGTGCTGGCAGCTGAGGCCCTCCGCTCAGCAGTGCCCCCTGTTGCCCAGGTTCGTCGGCCCACAGGAAGAAGTTACAGCTCCCTGCGTTGCACTTGTAGAACTGGCGACCTTGGTTGGGGCCGTCTTTGCGCACGGTCAGGAGGAGAGCAACCTGGCCACAGTTACACATGACATCATTGTTGGTGTTTACACTGCTGCTGCTGCTGCCGCCACCAGGTGGCGCTCGTGGTTGTGGGACTCTAGAGGGGGCAGGATGCGTGAGGGAATACCGAGAATTTGTCACTGAGGCTCTCTGTGGTTCGGCTCTGGGGGGATTGAGGGCAGGTGGGCGAGGATCCCCTCCTCTTCCTCCTCCATTCCCTTGTCCTCCTCTGAGGTATTTCAGATCCAGCACCTCCCTCAGCGTCTCATCACATCCACCAATGCAGCCCACAAACTCCAAAGGCATGATGGGAGGGAGGCTGCCCCTACGGAACTTGAATTTTAACCTGAGTATTGTAGAAGACACAGACGATTAACGTTAAACAAGCAGTGAAATTTAATATACACACACCAGTGTGTAAAAACAACAACAAATGATGTGTTGTGTTGTGTTGTGTGTCTGCGGTCATGAAGCCTTCCTGCAAGACCTGTTATTCCAGCTTGAACAATCAAACAACCTAACTTGAACCTGACAAAATGTTCTCATCTCATTCCAAAGTCCCCTTCAGGTCCACCAATGCTCTATAAAACACACACCACACACACAGAAGGGCAACACCTCATGTATGTTAATTCACAAATATCAACAATAGTATACAATATCCAATATAATCTGTCCAACATTGGCTTTTCATTTAAAGCGTGTCCAGGTGTATACATGCAGGCGGCGTGGCTTAGGTGGTAGGGTGGTCGCCTAGTGATCAATGTGATGTGGTGTGTGGATGGGTGAATGAGAGGCAAACATTGTACAGTGCTTTGGATAAAAGCGCTATATGAATGCGGTTCATTTATCATCCATGTTAAGTTATGGTATATTATTGTCACTGAGCAACTTTTAATATACAAAACTGCTTAATTTTGTTGGGAGAGAATGCGGCGATTTTGAGGGTTCCAAGACAGAATAAGAAAACAGCAGATGTCTGATACAGTGTATGTGGAGGAAGTATTGGCTGTCACTCAGTTTCCATGGAATTGGTGGGGATTAATATTAATTGGCCTTTTGATTAGATCCTCTGATTTGATCGATCGTAGGATTGGTGAAGTGATTGCCATTACAGATGTTTCAGTACATAATGATTGAGCAGTTAAAATGTTTTAGATAGTGAAGAGGTGAATGGCTGTGATACCTTTTGACCAAATGGTGAACTTATTTTGGGAAATGGGAAAAAGCTGCATTAAAATACCACAAGCAAACACATGACTGTGTGTAGTAAACAGTGGTTGTCAGAAACGCCAGTACGTAACATAAAAGTCTACTGGGAAATTTGAGTAAGTTGCCTTGACGACCAGCTAGGCTGCAGCAGTGATATTTCATCGCTTGCTGCTGATTTCTGCTGTTAACAGCATGTGAAGTTACCCAACAAGGTGAAACTGCTGTGTGAAAAATGATTAAAAAAAGACTCAAGGACTGATGGTGTTTTCGAATAAGTAGTTCAACTTTGAGCTGTACCAGATTGGTCGTTATGGTAACAGCTGCTGGTGTGGAGCACTCTGGCTTGCTGCTGGTGAGCTCGCCCTATATTTGGACGGAGCTGAGGCACGTGCTGAACTGGTGAACGCCCACTGTGTAAACAGGAATTTTGACAGGTTTCCCACTGCTGAAGCTGGGAGCTTCGTGTGTTTGACGTTGTGCAATTCAGTGGGAACAGCAGAGACCTGCCGCAGTCACAGGGAGGGGTTTGAGTCAGTATAGACACACACACACACACACACACACACACATACTGTATATATAAACACACACAACAAACAATATTCAAGAGAAACTAAAGTGTCTATTGGAATGCTCAGAGGGCAATGGCCAGTGATCAGATTATCTAAAGCACCAGAGCATCTCCGGCCTAAAGCCTTTTAAGATCATAATTTGACCTGACTACGTCAACCTGTTTTACCAGAGCTCAACGCGTCTGTTGGATTCGGGATGGATTTTTAAGTTTCTGAAGATCTTTTTCTACAAGATCTAGTCAGTGGGTGGAGAGGGCACCTCAAGGTCTTTTCCAACTGGCAATCTTTCAGTTAAATTCAAGGATTACACAGATGCAATGAGCACACAATTCAACCAAAGAAGAAACACTGAGCAAGAGTCTGGATGTTGCTTCAGCTTTTGTCAGTCAGTGTTTGCCATTGTACCATTTG
Source organism: Brotula barbata (assembly GCA_900303265.1). NCBI lineage: Eukaryota > Metazoa > Chordata > Actinopteri > Ophidiiformes > Ophidiidae > Brotula > Brotula barbata. The sequence goes on along the minus strand of OMNV01011362.1, from coordinate 84,198 downwards.
GTGTTCTGTCTTGTCTTATCGCCCTTGCTTTTGTTGGCTAGAATTTTGAAGTGGGACCAAAAATCTGGGCCTTTCAAAAGACCGGGATAATAGATTCTGAACTCTGATCTCTGTATAGAGTAATTGGTGCTGCCACAGTGCTCTCCAAAGAGTTAACATTGCTACCCTGGTGGTCCAAGAACACAAAAACAAAAATACTTGACTACAGGTCTGTGCTTCCATGCACAGACCTGTAGTGTGTTTCCTATCTGAAAGGCCTTTACAGTGCAGCGCGACCATGCCTGCTGAGGAGTAGGGAGTGTGTCAGCCCTCTCCCATTTGCCACACACGGCTATTGTCTAGGCTGAATATAGGAAGTACTGTCAATGTATTAATGCATCTTCCATCTCTTTCTGTCTAGAGATCTTCCGTGGTGGTGACCGTGGTTCGCAAGCTCACATAAGAGCAAAACGCTACGCTGTCTTCATCTATGTAGAGCGACAGTGATTCTGGGCCTTTGCTGAAATGAGTCCCTTCCACACCACATTAATACTTTTTCAAGAACCTTTTCAGGAAGGGAGGAACTTTAAGAAAAAAGGAAACAGTGCTGAGTTTGTAAGACCAAACGTTGAATCACTCAAGTGCGCACACGAGAGAAGAATAAGAAATCAATCAATGAAATAACAAAAATCAACAATTACAAGCATAATAAGAGAATGAAAATATTGTGGCTTACATCGACGTCGGAGTAATCAGTACCATGGATTCTGTTCTGTGGTGCTGACCACACTTTGGTTCAATTATTAGCACGAGTTAGCACGTCTGTTGGTGAAATGAGTTTGGTGACCAGAGGCCGCAGTTTTGTTGTTGGAAGGATTCGGCTGTCATAGTGTTGTTGAAGGAATCAAATTGTTCATACAGTTGGTAGTTCAAAATTCAGAGCCCTGAATATTTGGTATCAAAACATCTACGAATAAGTATGGATGGTGCGGCTGGTCTAGGGTGATTCAAGAGTGCAGTGTAATCTGCATAATCTATATTGACAAGGTTGTATTTGCCTTAGAAATCACCAAGAACTTTGGTCATCAGATGGTTGACTACACAGTTAAAGAGATAAGGGACCCCTTCAAACTTAGCGTTGAATCCAGACTAAAACATTCCATACACTGAAACCTGAGAATGGGTAAGGTGCACGTACACCGGTTTATACTGTATATGAGAACCCTTGAGCCTTAGCACAACCTGGCTGTTGGTGGAGAACCAGTCAGGCATTTCCATTGAGGTGAACAAGGCTTTCAGTATTGCTGGAAAGCTTCAGGAATACATCATCTATTATATTGAATGCCGGTATTAACACTGTTAGACAGTTTAAGGCCTTGGATTCATGTTTTTAAAAATCGCACACATATGGCAGCCTAAAATTAATTTTTAATAATTAAGTAATGAGCTCAAAATGCTGCCAAAAACCTGCCCTTGCTAATAATAACAATAATAATAGTAGGTTGTTTTTGTTCCTGCTGGTTACCATACACACTGAGGAAAAAGAAAACCAGTAAAAAAAAAAAAGTAAAAATAATGATTCTGGGTCAAAGAGACTGCTATATCAAACCTACCTGTCTATCTGTACTAACAACATGAAACAGAGACTCCATGTGGATGTCCACCGGGTATTTGTTTACTTCAAAATACTTATTATGTTTTTGTTGTACTACATGATATGTATGGTAAGTATGATGCTGAAGCAGATTATCGCAAACTGATGTGATGAGACACTTCGTTGTCTGAATGTACTGTATCCTGCTGTGTACAGTAATTGGTGAATGATGGGTCTGCATAGACTCACATGTGAACGGGCTGAGGCTGACAGGTGGGACAAACACTGTCATCTCTGCTGACCTCCAACACAGACTCAGGGAACCACACGGCTGTCTTGCAGGCTGGGAAGCCGACACAAGTCAGGAACTTACTGTAGAGCAAAAATGAACATCAAGGAAAGTTTGTAATAGATATAGATATATTAAATGGTATAGATATATATATATAAGGTATGAGAGTGTGGCTTTCTTGTTGACGCAACACTGGGACCATTGAGCAAAAACAAGAAAGTACTGTAACCAGCTAATAGCTATTACAAATCTAATAGCATGCTTTGTAAAATGATCAGCATGAACCAAAATATGTAAGCCACATTGACTGTTCAAATAAGTTAAATAAGTTCTTTGTTTTGTGTAACCTGTTTCCCTCCTTCTTCTTCTTCAGAACCATATCCTCTCCACAGTTTGGGCACTTCCTGACAGGTACAGGCAATTCCATATCCCACTGCTCTGACTCTGTGATCTCCTGAGCTGCGCCCAGATAAGGAGACAAGGCCTCATCTAACCTGACACAAAAAAGGAAAATATATATATTTACTAATCAGCGATTAAAGGACATTATAACGACACCTTTCAGCTCACCTAATTACAAAGGTGTTATGGAAAAATAGATAGTAAATAGTAACCATAGGCAAAAGTATGAAAAAAAAACCCTGCTAACTTTTTGGCTTTCCGGACAGATTCTATGAAGATGGTCTTGTATTTCTGGATGTAGTACTGCAGGACGCTCGATTTGTCCTTTCTTCCTTCTGATACCAACTTCAGATCTGCCTCCAATTCAGCTCGCAGGTTTGGTTTGGACATCTCATAACCCATGGAGTTATATCCTACACGCGCGCATGCGCGCACGCACACACACATATACAATTAGTTACTTAGTTGATAGCATTACATATATTTCAATAGTTGCCATGTCTCTGTCGATATACATACCCTCCACCAGTCCCATGCCGAGCTCTCCAGGCAGAAACCTCTGGTCAGATGTTAGACCTACATACATGCGACTCTTAATGGTCTCAATGTGCTCTGCGTGGGTAGCATCTGTGCCTGAAATACATTATATAGACAGTATGGATTTGAGATGTGGAGATAAGTTAAAGCAGTTACTTCATCAGGAAATGTTTACAGATCTGCTGTGACACTCGTTGGGTGAAAAGCAGGGTACATCCTGTACAGGTTTCCAGTCTATCACAGGTCTGACACATACAGTAGAGTCACATTCCCATTCACACCTCTGGGCAATTTAGACACTCATATTCACCTCAGCTGAATGTCTTTGGGAGTGGGAGGAAACCCATGCAGACCATCAAGCCAACATTCCTGCCCTTGATTGGAACTGACTGATCATATTTGCACAATTCAAAACTGTGTGATAATAATGCCAATACGTTTAATTTCAGCAATTACTAAACTGTGACCTTTAAAAATCTATTTGTAGCAACTGTGAATAAATTCAGACTCTATCCAGCTTTAACTTTTCTTCTGTTGTAGCTACTCAACAGCTTTTTCTTCATATTAATGTTTTATTTGCATAGATTGCAGTTTGATGAACCAGTTTAATCTGCTTCCTCTCTAAAGGTTGTTTAAATAAAGGGGGAAAGATGTGTCCTGTAGTTGTTTCGGGTGGCAATTGTTCAAAGGTTAACACTATCAGAGATCATTTGTAATGCACTCACGACAAGAGTTACACACTAGGGACGAGGATTTCTTGCTGAATTGTTGTTTTATGTTTATGCCTTTTGAATGGCATCTTAGTAAGGATTTCACACAAGCAGCCTAACTTTTGCATGCTTGTGAATTCACGGAGAATACTCTTGCAATAAGGACTAATACATATACAGAGAACGTGTATTATCAAAAGTTGTTGGATTTCATCCAATGCATCACTGCTTACCACGTAAAGAGATGTGCTATGTAACTAAAGCCATGTTGTAGGTTTGGTTAAAATTGATTCATAAAAAAAATTTCACATAAAGTTGTGGGAGTTGTGGTGTTCAAAAGGTTTAAGGCTTTGAACTGAAATTACAGCACTTGTACTTTCAGAATTCCTCAAAACATTTTAAAATGTTAAAGTTTCAAGTTATGTAAGACGAAAAAAACAGCACAAAACTGCTTTGGTTTGACTTTAAAGGCTTAAAGACACATTCAAGCAGAATCACAGAGATGTAACTATAAATGCGTTTAAGTGTGCTCTGCAGTTTTTTCCTCACTCTGTAAATGGTAAATGGACTGCATTTCTATAGTGCTTTTCTGACACTGCTTTTCACACCTCTCAAATCACTTTTATGTCCAGTCACACACAATGGAACAATGAACACAACCATGCAAGGCCTCAGTCTGCTTGTTGGGAGAACTTGGGGATTCAGGGTCTTCCTCAGAGACCCTCCGACATGCCGGGAGGAACCCCTCTAATAGAGTGTGTTTATCTGTACTTACCGATGCCATGTTTCTCCATCAGCGCAATGAGGTCTGCTTCCGTCAACAGCTGAGGAGGACTCGTCTGTCCATCTACTATCTCAATAGCAGAGGGCTGGAACTGTGAGCCTTGTTCATACACTGGAATCACCTAGCACACAGAATGGGATGTTGTAATTGTAATGTAAATATGACAGCAGAATACACAGAGAAGTTCAAAATTTTGACCCTGCTGTCAAACATCAAACACAACAATACTACAAACACAAGTCACACAAGCCATTTAATGACCTTCAGAGCTTTGTAAAATGGTGCTTTTTGGGAAGCAAATCCTAAATACCAGCGCTAATTACCATGTAGGACTTGACAGCATCATCTAGACACCTACCTTGGTACTCCACCTCTCATATGGGTAAACGTCCAGGTAGTTCCGAGCAATGATCATGAGTCCTGAGGCAGAAAACTTCTCCTGAGCAATGTCTATGTCTACCACTGTTTCGTGCCCCAAAGCATCCTGGGACACACAAGCCAGGAAATGGCGAACAATGAACTCGTAAACACGTGCCTCGTTGCCCTGAAGGGAGCAAATATGCACATCCATGAGTAATACAGTTTGTTGGTGTGTCTATTTACTTTTAAAAACACGCGCATGCCCTTTCATGCTGAGCTCCAATATTTGTGGACCAACCTGCAGCGTGTCAGTATACTTTGTGGGGTGTATTGGGGGATGGGCCTGATCCGATTTCTTGCCCTGTCGTGGGTTAGGTCCCCCAGGCTGATCAAGCACACGCTGAGCGAACACTCCCCAGGCCTGGCTTTGCGTCTGCTGGTCCACCAGGGGGCCGAGTGCCAGATCTTTGGGAAAAATATTTGTCTCTGTACGGGGGTAGCTGATGAATCTGTACAATAGGAAATACAATTTTTACACATTTCCTTTACACACACAAAACTGGAAATAAATCTCTGAAATGTGCCACTGCTGGTGAACTCTTTCATTCAAAGCCTGCAAGATGCCAAATTACCAGATGGTGTCTTTTCATGAACAAAAATAAGTACTGCTTTTAAGTGTAACAACAAAATAAGACTTTTCATAGTGAGCGTGGACAACTAGACGGTGGAGTGTATGCCCATTTCGTAATCTGCTGCTTACGTAAAAACTTACCCTTTGGTATAAAGTTTTTCAGCAATTTTCATGGTCTCTTTGGCGCTTATTTTTAGCTTCCGTGATGAGAGTTTTTCCAGTTCCTGTTGCGCAGATAAAGGCAGAGCACTGTTCAGGGTGGGCCAAAGCAGCAGGGGACTCAGAACAATGAAAATCAACGAAAATGCTTCAGTTTCTACTGAGCTAGCAAAAAAGTATTTTATGCCTTAGGAACGTGTTACTAATAAAAAGACGCCTTCCCAAAATAATTAACATTATAAGCTAAAATTGAACCTTATTCTGCAAGTGGAAAAATGATAAATAGAAAAAAATAGAGTTAGGAAATCCAGTATTTATTCGATTCTTACCACAGTGTCCAAAGGGATGGGCCTCCATTTGCTCTTGGGTTTACTGGTTACTGATGTGACTGTTGCTATGGGATCCTGTGAATGAATTCAATGATATTCTGATGTATTTGTTTTAACAACTTTGCAATTATCTTCTATGAATCCCTCAATCCCTTTTATTAATTAAAATGAATAAAAATGTTTGCATTTATTGCTGTGTTTCACAATAACAGCTGTAAGTGGAGAGAAGGTTAAACACACAAAGATGCGCCTGCATTGATGGATAGTGCTATAGCTTATGCTCTGAATTAACTTGCTACAGCCCAGCAAAAATTGATTAACGATACTGTATATAAAGTAACATCAAGGTATACACTTGTGTTTTTTTTCTGAGCTGAGTTTGTCTCCTGATACTAAGATGTTGGACAATGCAGAGAACCTGTTCAATGGTAATTACATGCGTGCCAGCTGTGAGTGTCTCAGCAAACAATAACTGTGTTTTTGTATGTCAATCAGATACAGACAGCACATCTGATGTGTTAACAACACCAGATACCAAAACCAAAGAACAAGGATTTCTAACATATGTATATCACGACAGGATTAGCAAAGAAGACAATGCAAACAATAAATGAAGAAAGAAACACATATACAAGCTCACAATAAAAGCTCACTAATACCACATTGGAAATGGAATGATCACAGTAACTCTGTGGTGGGCATGCAACAAGTGTTGCTAAGCAATTTGGATGACTTGATGAGATGATTCTTCAAAATGTCTTTATCGTTTAATTGATGTAAACTAAGGCTGCAATGATGAATCAATTACAACTGGCTACAAAATATTTAGAAATAATCAATTAAAAATGCATGGAAATAATTATTTGGTAATATGAGCCAACACTCCGGCCCAGTTGGCGATGGTGGTAAAGCGACATACAGTCTATATACAAACTAGACCTTGAATAAAAATAATAACACGGAAATAAGCATATGTACACTTTAATTATCTTTTTGGTGACTGGCGAGGCACTTCCTTTGCTTCAGTTCTACGTTTAAAATGGGAAAAATGTATATTTGTTGTCTTACAGGAAAGTGCAATAGTTCAAGGTTTTGATAATATAGAGTACAAATACAAAAACCAAAAAAATTTTTTTAAAGATTTTTGTCACACACCTATCCTGAAGTCTCAAAGAGAATGAGAGGTACAAAACAAAGATTAATTGTCTCACTGTTTGAGTACCAAAGGCACAGATGCTGAAATATTTTCGAGCCTGCATGTACAAACATAGCAAACAGGCAAGACAGGAACTCAGCTGTATTTGTCATGCAATGATTTGTAAGCTTGATCCTAAAAAGCCCCATCAGCTTGGCTGTAAAGCTTAAAGAGCAGAAAAATGTGCACTTTAACAGCAACCTAATAAATCTCATCACATTCTGCACTTTTACATTCCAGCAAGGGCAAAAATAGTGATGATGTACACAAATAATAATTTACTTAACATAACACACACCTCCATGCAGATCTGGTAGAGCACCAGGCAAGCTGTATGGTTGAAGAGACGATTTCGTTTCCAGCTAAATTCCACAGTGTCCTCTTCCACCTCGTGGAGCACTGAGAAAAGACATGGTCAGACAGAATTTCAGACCATGCATGTGTCTGCATTGGATTTGTCTCTGTGTGCATGTATGAGTTTGTACCTTTGATCTTGTGGAAAGTCTCAGGTATGAACGCCTGGATGGCTTTGAACCGTTCCACCACAAAGCCCAGAGTGGGAAACTGACAACTACCATATGAGATCAGCTGATTAGCCAGAGACTGTGGAAAGATCTTCTGAAGGCGCAGCGTCTGGAAGCGCGTGAAGGACGCACCTGGACAGGATGAATAGAGGAGAGAGGATGGAATTACATAAACAACTTCAAGGGCTTTCCACTCTATATGTCTTTCCCTTCCGCAAAAAGGTAACTGACACACTTTCAGAAAAAGAGCATCGCTATTTACCGCATCATGTGTGCATTAATGGGGATGACATCTGGCAAAATTAATCCCGAGCCAGAAATTTCAGTACATCACTACAGTTTTCTGCTGCTTTTCCCTAATATGTACATCTGTATGTAAATGCATGTTTTGTGTACACACGCAGTGTAAGTGTGTATCCTTACCTATCCGCAGGTCCAGCTCCTGACGAACATCAACCGCATCACTGATGTTTGGATCTGGCTCTGTCAGAGTCGCACAGGCTCTCATAATGGAATTAGGGGTAATCTCAGAGAATTTAGCCCGAAACACTTGTAAGTTGGGTTTCACTGATGACAAACAAACAAAAAATAAATACACAAACAGTATGTAGCCATTACATGCACATATACATCAGATTTTTGTACACAAATGCACAATAAACCTTGAAATCTGGCACCAGACAATTAAAGATATATGACATTTTCGTCCACATCAAAAAAGACACTAGGATACAGTACAGAGTTACAGAAACAGGTTTGATGCATGCAACAAACAGTCAAAATTGCACCTGCTTTGCAGACATCTATAACTTCAAAGCCAATGTTTTCTCCCTCTCTGTCACAATCAGTCCAGATGATTAAGGCCTGACACTGCCTTATCTCCTTCTCTAGAGTCCGCTGCAGAAAATCAAGATAAAAAGGATCAAGAAAACGGGAATGAAGAGAGGATGAAAAATGGAACCAGTGAAATGTATCTAGTCAATTTCTATTTATCATTATCTGTTCATATTTGATCTCTGGGTTATGGCCCCCTACTGCTGGAAGATGAAAAGACAACAAAACATCCATCAAACGAGCTTTCAAAAAAAAAATCACATTTTATCCAACTTTAATAAATTTTATCCAGCTTTAATAAATACACAACAACACTGAGATCACACAAGCTACTAAATCTAACTCAAAACTGATTTTGAGGAAATCCACCTCCAATAACCAACGAACGCATATCACTATTACCATGTCCACTACCAACATGATGATTATGATGAGGATGGTTTTTTAAATGTATGTTTTGTGAGTTCAGAGAAGGTAGCATACCTTTATCTGTATCATGTTGTCAGGACAAAACTTCTCTACCTCAGCATCAAATAACAGTACAGGGTCACAACTGTACCTGGGGAGCAAATATAATGGCTGTTATCAATGAATATACAATAAAAGTATTAAAACTATAATGAATTGTGCTTTCATGACAAGAATGATCACCGTAAAGTATAAGTCTGTGTCTGTAAGCCCTGTGTCAATGCTTACAAGGCTTTCTTTGCTTACCATTTCCTGTATTGTTTAAACTCCAGGCCCAGTAAATGTCCTGACACTGATGTCATTGATACAGACACATCCTGAAGAAAGGAGGAATGATGATATCAGCAAGATCCCCAGAAGGTATAAGAGAAAAATACACACTGTAATTGAACATTTCACTTACCTGACCAAAGAGGTGATATTCATACTCATAGATTTTATTAAACTTTGACAGCCCTTCCCTCTGAAATAACACATAAGCAAAAAAGATGTAAGAACAAAGAACTGGGGAAATATAAACAAGTCAAGGTAGATCTGAATGCATGACAAAAATGTATACACTGTATAAGGACCCATTTGTATCACAAGTTCCATTTCAGATAGAGTTTAGTTATAAGTGGATTATAATAACAATAGACTTACTTTTAAAATAAAAAAATATAGAGACTGGAAAATGGGGTGAATACTGTATGGCATTTTTATTGTTATCGTGGTAACTAAGTTATGCAATGTGCACATCACAGAGTTGCAATAAAATTAATCAAAAGAATGAAGTCATTGGGTTTAACGAAAGGCTCTAAATTGCGCTGGAGAAGGGCTGCAGACTAATATAAATATGCCTGTGTATCTGATGCACCTCATCTGTGATGAGCTGTGTAAAGTTTGTATCATAACCACTCTGAACTGAGAGTCAATAATGACGGAAATATACAATTGGATTTGGATTAAATGTTGTACACACTTTTCATAGTACTTATCATTATCGGATCACCCAATTTCAAACATTGTTTTTCTCCATATTGTGCAGCCCTAATGGGAAAATAAGATTTTGAATCCTGTACAGTCTAATGAAGAGAGAAGAGAAAAACATTACTTAGTGTTTAGAATAGGTATAATTTTAAAGAGAAATTGGTATTTATTGCTGCTGCACAACAAGCAGAATTTGGTCAGTAAATTTTAGGGGTTTCTGAAACTGACCATTTTTTTGTTTTGTATTGTCCTTTCTATTGTTAGATCAAAAACTTAGTACCACTCTAGGGACAAAATGACAGAGGACATGGCATGGCTTAGGGGGTAAGGTCCCTGAGCAAGACCCTAATCCCAAATTGCTCCCGACAAGTTGTTATTGCATAGTTACCTCGGCTGTCGGAGTATGAATGGGTGAATGTGAAGCAAACATTGTAAATTGCTTTGAGTGGTCCCAGACTAGAAAAGTGCTATAGAAATGCAGTCCAGTTACCATTTGACACTTATGTTATCCAAGTGTGTTCTTTTTTCACTTCTTTCCATTTAAAGAGTTATTAAGGGTGATGGAGGGACAGAGCTTGACAAGTCAATTCCAAAGCTTGACATTGCAGTACACTGCGTCTAGCACTGCATATACATCCCATATCCACTTGTGGAGTTTATGTGGAGGAATATTTGTTTACACTATGTTGAATAATCCCGTTGGTAAAATACTGGATTGCAATTTTGTTTTATTGGCTTCCTGCTGCTTTATCCATCATGGGTTGATTTGATACACATGGATATCAATGATGCTTGTGACTATCTGAGCGTTTTTAACTACTTTGCTACTTATGGTCCGCTTCAATTTTTGTAACCAGCACAACTTGAGAGATTTCTAATGAGAGGAAGTTGGACTGGCGGCTATTATAATTTACAAGTACGCACGTATCACAATTTCAAATAGGATGAACCACAATATGGCAGGACAAAACATTACTCTTTTTTCAAGGAAACAACGCCACATTTACGTATCAAAAGGCAAGCTATTTTCTGAAAATAGACCTCAAATGATAAATTTAGTAACACCATATGCTGATGTTTGTGCTGTTCGAGACATGTCTCACCCGCCTGGACCTTCCGTTGGACATAATCTCTGAGATCCCTTTGGCTGCATCATTCTTCTCGGCCACGCAGAGGACCCGTCTGATCTGAGTCCGACTACGGATCATATCTGCCCGCTCTGCCGTGTCCGCACACTGGGCTATGGCACAGAAAATCCTCCGCTGGACACTCAGACGATTTGGTCCTGATCGAAGCAAAAATGTCCCGAAGAGGTTCACAAGCATACCGAGCCACTCTCACATGCTGTCCTAGACTCTGGACCGCTTCTCCATATTGGTAGCATGTTAGCTGAGGGGGGCTACATGCTGGCTAGCTTAAAATTAATTTCATAACTGTGTTCACCTATTAAAAGTACAGTCACTCTTTGGCTAAGAGCACCACGACAAGTTAATGGCGGGGCAATAAAGTTAACCAATCGAAATTTATCATTAATGAATAACTTTACCGCTCGACCATTTACATCACTGTGAAATTTTAGCGGTGTTTACAATTTCCGCGCCCGACTGTCAAACACTGTCGTGCATACTGCTGCAAACCACTGTCGTAAAGCATCAAACTGACGAAGAAACCGTGAACAAAATAAAACACCAAACTGACGAAATGCTGTGTGCTAGAGATGCAAGACTGTTTTGATTTGAAATTGACATGCATTAATACATTACACATATGTGATTTAATATTATGCATTTGCAAAATAGTAATAACACATAAACCCCCTCAATGGGAAAATCCACCCCAAAACAGAAAACACAATTCCCATTTTGCCATTTGGGTATTTTTGGACTATGAATTAATTTACATCAAATATAATACGTTATTCGGGTTATCAGTTAAGCTGGTCCATGACCACAAAATAGTAACTTCTTTCGTGTTTGATTGGTACCACAAATAAAGGAGTTTCATTTTACAGCGCGACAAAAAAAATCAATTCAAGACGGTGAGAGACGGTATTAATTAAATGTGTTGTGTAACTCTGAATTGTGTAAATATTTTAAAGTTCCGAAGTTAACAGTGATCTAACTGCTAAATCACGACTTACGTAAATTCGGTTTTATTGTGGAATTTCCGCAGATTGGCGGTCGGGGAGGAGTAAAGGGTCACATGACAAGACTACAATCAGTTGGTTAAACATGGCGGCTATCTTATGATGGGAAAATGACATGTAGCTCTTCTGTGTGCTTTTGCCCGAGGGCTCCACCGTATCAGCGTGTCGCCTTTCAAGCCCAAACACCGTGACGTGACGGTAACGGTGCGTGGACAGGAGGACGGAAGCGGCCCGCCGTTTGTCGCTCGGCACAGATGTGTGATCCGCTGATGTCGGGACGCTGTGATTGGCGCATGATAATTGCTTTTGTTTACAGAGGCTTGTATGGCTGTGGATGTGGTTCTGCGTGTATAGCCTAACAAGCGTCAGCGTTTGTGTAATTCGCAGGAGCACGGCTTGGAAGTTTAGGAGCCATTTAAATCATATCGTTTTGGCACCCCCTTTTAAATAATATATCCCTGCTCTGGTGTGGGTGTGCATGGGTCCTCTCCAGTTTTGGGCCCTGAGAACCATTACAGCTAATCTGACAGGACAGTGTGGAAATAAAATGATACATTTCCATGATATTTTACATGGCTGCCCTCCATTGCTGTGCTCTGACAGATGTTTTGATGCTTAACTCGGGTGCACTGTGTGTTGTGTTTCTAATGCCTTGCACAACATCACCACTATGATAGGTTCACCTGACGTGGTGGCTTTCACAAAAGAGGATGAGTATGGCCAGCCAAATCCAGACCCCTGGGCTCTCCCAGAGGAGTTCTCCATTCCTCTCCACCCACTGGTGGATTCTAATCCATGGGCCAAAACCTCATTTGCCAAATTCACCAAAGACTTCATTCTCATCTCTGAGTTTTCTGAGCAGGTTGGCCCCCAACCTCTCCTCACTATTCCAAACGACTCCAAAGTTTGTGGCACTTTTGATCTCAATTACTTCTCCCTTCGTATCATGTCAGTGGATTACCAGGCCTCCTTCGTGGGCCATCCACCTGGCAGCGGCTATCCACGGCTCAGCTTTGTGGAGGACTCCAGAGTGGTGCTGGGTGACTCTAAGGAGGGGGCATTTGCCTATGTACATCACCTGACACTTTATGACCTAGAAGCAAGGGGCTTCGTGCGACCATTCTGTATGGCATATGTTTCGGCAGATGAGAGGAAAATCATGCTGCAGTTTGAGGAACTGACCATGCGCTTCTCCCAGGCCTCTGAGTGTCTGAAAGCTGGGAACAGACGAGCCTTCGCAAAGGAGCTGCAGAGGAAGCTCCGGGACCTGGAGTAAGGGCAATATCTTATTTGATAAGTAGAAAAAGCTTTGTAGATAAGATCTGTATCGCATCAAAGTGCACCGTGTGTGTTTTGTAGTGTCTGGAAACGTTTGATGAGAGATGATTGACAATATAATCCCATTCCATTCACAAACCACCACGTTCATTCATTTTGAAATTAAATGGTATTGTCCTTTGTTTTCACCTGCCAGATACACACATTCTGTGCTGCAGAAGGAGGAGGGCCTGCAGAGAGAGGCAGGACCTCAGGGCATCTACTCTGCTCACGCTGTGGAAAAAGCCAACGAGCTTGCAAATGTGGAAAAGAGCATCTACGAACACAGAGACCTGCTAAGACAGATCAGCTCCTACCCTCACAGTCCACGTCGGGACCCCCACGCTGTCACATGCCAGAAGTGTATGACAGAGTGTTTGAGCGAGTGTGAAGCAATATTGGACAAATATGCCACGCTTGCCAATCCCATGAATTATATTGGCAAAGGGGAGAAGGCAGAGGATGGGGAGGATCAGGCTGGCCAAGGAGGAGGGGAAGTTGAAGAAGAAGACAATAATGTCAAGTGCAAGCCTACCTACACACCCCAGTTGATCAAAGCAAAGTCTGCCAAGTGTTTTGACAAACGGCTGAAGACTCTTGAGGAGTTATGCGAAAAGCCTTTCTACGAGGGTACCATGGAACTACTGAAGGACACTGAGAAGAACTTCCGAGGGGATCTGTGTTACCTGCACACACTGCGCTTGGACAGGGCACTACGTCAAAAACAGAGGGTGACTAATTTTCTGTTTGAGGAAGATCTCAGGGAGGACGAACACGATGGAGGGAAACTAAAACCATTCTGTGCAGTGAACCACACCATCGATGGTAATACAGTTTTGCATCCAATTCCTATTTTGCTAGGCTCTCAACCTCTACAGCTGGATTTCCTGGAGCCTCCAGACCCTTTAGACCCAGCCTCTGAGACCAGCCACACCCTAGAGAGTGAACTAGGCCTTGGTGACAACCATCTGGAGTCCTCCGCTTCAGACCAGACTCTGGAGATGCAGGAGAGCTCAGAGGAGACCAAAGGAAGCTTTAGCAGTGATAAGAGTGGGGAGGGCCAAGCAGAGAAACAGCAGTGCATAGCCGGTGTGAAGACAGAAGCCTCTGATGCTGATTCTGACTTGACCCAAGAGCCAGACCATAACACTGACCTAGAGAGGGACAGCAGCAGTGAAGAGATAGAGACCACAGCGGGGGAAGAGGGAGGTGGAGACGAGACCCCCGTGACTTTGTTGGATCCTGTCTCAGAGCTGGGGGCAAGCAGGGAAGATGAGTGTGAAGGCCAGCGAGTAACGGATGAGGCGTGTGAGGTGGAGCCCGAGTTGTTAGTTCCAATAGACAGTGCATGCTGTATGGCCCAAGAAGGCTTCCTTTATGAGAGTAATGCCTCAGAGTTAATGCCTAATCTGGGCCAAAACTCCCATCCACAGCCCCCTCAAACTCTGGTGGTAAACCAAGAACCCCAGGCCCTCCTTCCACTGAAGGGGGACTATGCAGTGGGTTCTCCGCACACAGAAAGCCCCACCGCTGTGTTGGAGCTGCCTCCGGGTTCCCTTGGAGATTTTGTTTCCCAGTGCTCAGTGGAGGATGGATCAGACTGCACGATGAGCGCATCCACAGGGTCTGATTGGGCTGCCTCACCTCTTGGCTATGGGGGGGTGTTGACCCTGCGTCAGAGGAGGAAGGCTGGACAAGGAGCCCTGAGATTTGTCCGACAGTACCCCTTTGCTTTGCAGGCACTGTGGTGTCTGCTGAGTGGCAGGACCCTGGTGGTGCTGGGGACCGACGAGGGGAGAGTCCGCCGGCTGGTTGCTGCTCTGGCCCTCTTTGTGCCTGGACCTGGGAAGTGTGGGGAAAGAGTTCAAGCCTGGCTGGCCTGTCCCTTCACCCTCACTGACCTGGAGAGGTGGAAACTCATTGGATTGCAACGGTATGCATTAGATCGAGAAATTGCCTTTGCATTACTGTTTTAATCATTTGACCACCACTCAAAGGAAGCACTTCCTGTAAGCTTAATACATTAGGCAGGCAACATATTTATTTATGTGTATGTGTGTGTGTGTGCTTAGATTATTTTGCACACATGGCCATGGATCATAGATGAGCTGCGTACAGTAAGTAATGAAGTAACTGGGCAGAGCACTCAGTATCATTGCATTTTGTTTTTGTTACAGGATTCTTGGCAGTTACGAATTATAAAAATTTATCCTGTGGTTACTCATCTGGGCTGACTCAGTTCTTGGTGACTCAGAGGACTGATAGAAGCAATCTACTCAAACCATTTATATCTGTGTCCTTTAGAGCTGGTGAATTCACCAAGTTATCATAATTTACGCTGAGAGTAGATGCGAAATTAAGTTTTTGATCAGCATATTGTGTACCACCTCTTCCATACAGATAATAATTGTCTTCCCTATGATTCACAATGTTACATGTCAGGATTTTGATTTAGCAGTATTATATTATTATATCACATTATATTACATTATAATATAGGATATTTTTATTATATTATGATAGCAGTGCATCAGGTTTAATAAATCGATTATGATGCCTTTATGTTAATTCACAAGTGCCAGCGATCAGGAGTTCAGAGTACCCATGGCCTCGATAATGTACCTAAATGGAATGCAGATGTGCAATAACAAGTTTCTGTTGTATTGTGGAGATCACTATATGGTCCTGGATTCAATACATGTCCACTAAATGTTTCAGTAAGCATTTTCATCAAATTAATCCGAACAACCCAAGAATTGTCGACCTAAGGTGACATCTCATATTTCTGTTGTGTTATCCTGTTACGCTGAGAAACACTCTGAGTGAAAGCCTACCTCCACTGTTTCATTCCAAAGGCTCTGAAAATGCGAATGTGAGAAGATGATGTTTTGGAAATCGATTAAATCCTGACGTCACTCTCACTTATCAAACCTTGTGAATCATTGCACCCTTACTTCTTGGAAAATGGTCATGCAAATTAGTTATCAGGTTCGCCGACACAATCTAATCCAAAGCAAATAGAACTTCATTGAATAATAATTTGTGAAATTGATAATATTTTGATGATTTAGATTGTTGATGGTAGTGTACAGTTTGTATTCACTGTTATATCAACAGCTGCAGTTTAGGTTTGACTTGGTGGTGTTTTTCTCCATCTCATGTAAATGGATGTTGAACAAATTTTAGAATCTCCTAGTAAATCCACTGTAAAAAAAACAAACAAGAATAGCATCCCTAACAGCCACAAGATAACCATGGAGATGAATCAGCATCTCTGACGCAGTGGCAGCAAACACTGAACATTTTAAGATTCACAAAAGAATAATTTATTCCAAATATTTGGCATCACATTTAACTAAACAGGTGTACCTAAAACCTGGTGAAAATAATGGAATTGAACATGTGATTTCCAGGCCTGATAGCATTTTGGAAAATGTTGGATTCCCAAGGATTAGTATTGATCGTAAACGTTGACAAGTAAACAAGTTGACAAGTTACTTGCCGGCTAAAAGCCAGCGAGTAAAAAAAGCAGTATTATTTTAATTTTTTCTCTCATGACATCTTTGGAAACCAGCCATTCAGGATCAAATGATGTGCTAGTTGATGGACCATGAAAAGGATGCCACAGAAACTAGCTGATCTGCATCCTTCCAAACATCACCTACAGTTAGAGTAACCTCCAACTCTACTCCAAAGAAAGCCTGAAAATGATATGGTAAAGTACAAAGACACAAATCTTTGATTTCTCTCCCCCTCAGAGTGGCGTCCCCTGTGGGCTCCAGCATGCTGTACTCCTTGTCCCGCTACAGTCGCTACATATCCATTCTGGATGTGGACCAGAAGACCCTGCGTTGCCCCCCATATCATGGCCAGCTCTTAGCCAACATAGCTGACCACCGTACGTACATCCGCCATGGCTCTACCTACTTCCTTCATGTACAGAGCACGCTCTGTAGCCTGGCTGCCAAGGCCTTCCTGTTCACCTTCACCCATCACCTCCACCTACCTGTCAGCTGCTCAGAGGGCCGGGAGGCTGTGGATGGCAGACGACGCTGCTTCCTGCAGGAGCAGCTGGGCTTGGGTGAGGAAGACAGCCAGATACTGCTCTACCTCAGCCACCTTATCACTCAGCAGTATCTCCAGCCAGCCACTGGGGGCAATGCAGCAGCACCAAGTTTCAGTTTTAACTACACCACCAGCATTTTATACAAGATCTAGAGTTTTAACTGAGATTGTCTTTTCCATTGTGTTTTTAATGGACCAAGGTCTTGATACTAATTTAATTTTAGGTTTCTGATGAAATCTGCACTGGCTATTGTTTTATCAAAGTACTCTCTCTGCCTTGCTGTCTTTTCTCTGGTCTTTTCCTTTTCTGTCGTCCAGAGAAAAGGAAACAGAGTGAGAAGTGAATTGCAGTGAGTGGCAGAATAGTGTGTGTTTGGTCCAGAGCATATCGAGACACAAACACACATCTTACTATTGACTGTTTTGCTTTTTCATCTACATTGGAATATTGTTACATACACTCGCTTGTTTTTGCTCAGTGTCTCAGCTCACAATACATAGACGCAGACACACACTGTCATACGCATAGTCCCAGTAAATTAAAGCCAGCATGGCTGTGTAAATATTTGGTCTGTCCTCAGCCAGCTTGCTGGTCGAATCATGGGTCTGTTTAAACACCCACCAATCATAGACAACCTTAAGTAATCTCATTTTCACGATTTAAGAGTTTGATGTAATGATTTTATTTATACTGACAATTATTTTTCTCTTTCATTGAATCGACTTTGGAACCTCATCAGCATCAGAGTTTTCCGTCATGGAGGCTTGTTGCAGCTGGTTTTGTGATGTGCCTCTACAAAAAGATCAAAAATCTCTCAGACACCTGACTTAGTTCACTCATCCACGCTTTTCACTTTTTCTTCTATTTTTTTGCTTGTGCAAATGAGTTCTAACACAGATTCCTGTAGTAATAATGTTGCTTTTATTACACCTAGGATGCAGCAGATATTAACGGAACAGTTTTAACTGAAATGATAACCTGGAGTACACATTCCCAGATGCTGCTTTGGGTTGTGATGGTGATGCATGAGAAAGTATGGTTGTTGTGTGAAGTATGTGTAATCAGCTCCACGTGATATTGCATGTCCAGAGAAATAATGGCTTCACGCACATACTCGTCCTCGTCAGTGGCCAGCAGCTGCTACTCTCTGCAGGCAAACGTTGTCATGGATACTAGTGCTCACACCGTCAGGAACATTTGAAAGCAGAATAACCTAAATGTACTGAATTTCACTGTTGTCTTAATGCTTAAACTATGTGTGTGTGTTGTGGTGTCAGCATGAGACTGTTCTGTGCCAGGATGAATCTCAGTATTACTAACATTTGTTTCATTGTATCTGATGAACTGATTGGATTTGAGATGCTGAACTATTTGTGTATATTCCTGAGACAGTGCTATTTGTTATTTAATTATTTAAAATGTGCCATCATAAAAAAAAACCTGACCTAGGGCTGATGGAGAAAGTCCCCTCATCCGTCCTTGGTCAGAGTGAATGTGGGCTATGAACTATTGTTCTTTATTTATTGCTTTAGGATAAAATTCCAGTTCATTACTTTCAGATTTTCTTTTTGAAAGATGCTGGAATATTACACCAGTAGAAATTCTTTAAAGTTCTGTTACATCAGCCAGTAAACTGTGCAACTGTGAAGACACATCTTTGATAACTTAAAGCCCCTTGCATTTTCAGACGTATAACCACATGTCCCGACATTGAGTAATGGAACCATAACTTGTATCTGTATGGGTAAATGTGCTTTTGACCACATTGTCAGAGTTTTAATGTGAAAGGTCAAGTAATATATCATGATGGCTGTTCTCCCTCCAGCTGTGAACAAGGCTAATCTTTGTTTTTAGGCTTGTTTCTGTCACTGCACTCAACTGCCTCATGTAGGTACTTTATTATATCAGCACATTTTATTCCGTTTGTTACACGATGTAATTTGTTTTCTTTTTTTAGCCACAAGAATGCCAATTAAATGTTGCTACAGCGATCGTCTTCAATGCAAAAAAGGTGAATGTAACCTAAATAAGCCATACCACAGTGTGCTTAATGTTTTGTCACTCAGTGACCTTATGTTGCCATCATGTTTGAGTTGTGTTCCTTTTATATGTAATCATTGGGGGCCGTCTTGTTACTTTCTGACACAGTATCACTAAGATTTCCAGTGTTTTTAATAAACCATGTGGTAATTGTGTTTTCTGTAATGTTCACATTTGTTCATTCCATTAAATTACTTGAAATGATTTAGTCTTCCTTAGTGAATGCAGGCGTCTGGTGAGGCTATCGTCTTAATTATACTGAATCTCACTGAGATACTGGAGGAAAAGGCCAATGCAACCTGCAGCTCATCATTAAAGATCAAATATTCAATCTTAGTGGCGTGTGTGTGTGTGTGTGTGTGTGTGTGTGTGTGTGTGACTAACATAGTATAATGTGTGCATTTGCAGTGTCATGAATAATAAATGTGCTTGGAAAAAAATCTAATTGCCTTGGCAGGAACAGCAGGAGAAAGGTAATGGACAGAATGTAAAAACAAAAAACAACAACATAAGAATAGAACAGCAGTTGATTACGCAGGAACCATCTTCTGCAGTGTCACGTTCTGTTCCCAGTGGATATGAGTGATTCCACTTGAGAATACTAAATCAAATCAAATATTTATTTTAACATGTTTCCCAACACATTTGTCCTGAGAATCTAGAAATGAGCATACTTTTGTCAAAAGGTCACTGATTGGAATCGAACCAAAGAACAATGAGTTCAACAGTACCAGTTGTCCACAAGATACAGAAACCTAAAAACAGCTAACCCACTCCTGTTTTTAGATTTTATGTGCAAACTTTTACTTAACCTGGAACACAAAACCACAAAAGTTAAACTAGTATTGTTTTATTTAAAATTAAGCACGCATCAAGATGTTTACAGATTTAAAGCAATGACATGTCAAAACAACAATATTCATCCTCCAGCACTCTTTAAATGACATAAAAAGCAACATACAATCACACTTTAGCGACCTTGGCAACTGGAATGACAGGCCTCATCTAGAAACATCTGACATGGACGCTGAGGTCATAATGCGAGCTTTAGAAGATTACAGCATTAACTGGATGAAAGAACACAGTGTAAGAAATGTAATCAATAGACCATGGCCCCTCAGAATGTTAATTATTCATTCATAAAGGTTTTGCAAAGAAATTAAACAAATCCACACATTGTCAGATCTTCTATTCATGCAACATGGCAGTAAACTGAACCCAGGAAAAATAAATTGAATCACTGACAGTCAGTACAACCTGTTAGGATCCTTGCACATCCTGAAACTCTATGGGGTTTTAGTCAAACACTGACTCCTATACGTGATGTCTGTGGACTGTTTCTGATCCATGTGACCAAAATGATTGAGAATGTTGTTTGGGTTGTGAGAATAAAAAGGTAGGATGACTCTAATTGTCCCTTGAAAAACAGCACTGATGTCCAAAAACTCAGCCGGAGCATCCTCTGCATCCGCAGTGGGTGCACTCAATGATCCTTCCCTACAGAGAGCAAACAATGAGAAAGAACATTATCACTAGGTGCCAACTGAGTTAACGCATAATGTATTTGCGACCTGTGTAGTATTGAAAAACTATATGTGTGAGAGTGAGATAGACAGATGGAGAGCATGTGAGCAGCATTATTACTTTAAATTAAACATATTGTTGTTATATACCCTTCTTTCCACACATGAATTTGTTTCCGTGCAGTCCAATGTGATCCTGTATTACGTGGAAGCAGCCGATCATAACCTTCTAAATAATTTGAAAAAAAATATCTGCTCTGATATCATTATGATCAGTGTAACTTACAACTTCCAGCTTGCTCTTTGGGACTCTGCAGATACAGTTTGTTCCAAAGTTGGTGTCTCGTGTTTGAATGCAGCGCAGGCAGCACAGGTTCTCGTAACCCTGCTTCTTCCACTTTGCAATCAGGTTCTTGTCTGCGTAGCCTTCCTTTATACAGTACTCGTACAGCTCTGCAAGGACACGCACAAAGACACCGTTGCATCAGGGTCCAGCAGACAGAATACATGATTTATCAATGTTTACATGAAGCCTTATTTAAGTGTCATGGAGTTGAGTGTTACAAGTGATTCAGAGGAAGAGGATGTGAGATGTTAACCTAACCTTGAAACCAAATATGTGCTGCTGGATTACAAAAATTTGTACTGTACATACGATGCTGAGAAAGTGAGCTGAAGGTAAAATTTAAAGAGACACTTTGGAATCATTAGTTGTCAAGTGATTTCAGAGAGAGGACTGTAACTTTGCACACCTCTGCTGATGGCTTTTCTTTTGTAGAAGAGGTCAAAGATGTAGCGGCTCCTCTGATGATGCAGCCTGAAAATGGGCCAAAGTGACTCCACCTTTCGCTTTCCTTCATGAGGCTCAGTTTCAGCTGCCGTTCAGAATAAAACAAGCAAGGTTAGTTTTTACAAGTTACATAAAGTGTGCTTTATGAGGCCCATGTGGGTGTGGAATGGCCATTAAAACTGTTTTAATCACCAAAATAACAGGTCTATCAGTTCTCTATATTAAAATACAACAACAACACTTAAGCAATGCATAAAAACTGCTGATGAAACTTAAAAAAGATTCCTCCCCACACAGTGCCCTGCCATAGAATGTTGACCTGTCCAGGCTGTACCCTGCCTTTCACCCAATGACTGCTGGGATAGGCTCCAGCCCCACCACAACCCTAACATAGATAAGATGTAAAGATACTAAATGGACAGATGGACGCCATCTCAAAAGAGGTGCTATATCAGCCCATACATGTTGGTTTCCATTTGGGAAAACAGCGGGGGGGGAAAAAACAAGTGCCACAATTCGGACAGATTCCCTCTCCTTTGATAGCCAAATGTTCAACAGGAGGCATCCTAATCCAGTAAAAGCATCCCAAATCCAGCTGTTTTCAATAGGAAGGAGTGAAGTGCAGTGAGAAAAGAAACATGTGAAATCCAGTCAAGAGATGATTTAAGTGCCTACGAATGTATAATCTACTATGGCACAAATATGATGTGCAAGTGTTGTAGTAATCAAGTGTGAGAATGTTTTCAACTGATACCCGAGAATAAAGCAAAGGCAAAATAACTGTCTCATCATGTGCAGATAAAACTGAAGTCTCTCACTGTACTAGGTATTTATATATATATTTCTCTATATATTATATAATATTATATTTATTATTATTTATACATATTATTTATTGGCTATCTTCAAATGCAACGAAAAGAACATGATTGGCCAGTCACCATCACATGACACTGAAATTTCATACTTCTTTCTCGGTTTTTGTAGGATTATAGCCAAATAGTTGTGAATTCGAGATATTTCCCAATCCAAGATGGGTCTACTGGATTGGACAAGTGAATAACCACAAGGTAAGCCTTTGGCTAAGTGGGAAAAGCCCATGAAACAATGCATTATTCAATGACAAACTCTTCATTGTTTAAAAGATGAATACCATAATGTATACCAAGGAATTTAAGTGTCTAACTTGCCAAAAGATTTTGACTGTGGTCTCATAATCTAAGAAGAAATTGCATATCTATGACTTGGCTGATAAATAAACCCGTGATTCAAACCTGTGAACCCTAACTCACGAGGGTAAAAAACGGAAGTAACCTTGGAAGAAGAGAAGACTCCCTCTCCAAAGGCTAAATGCGCAATAGGAGCCATTGGTTAGATAGAATAAATACATCACACAAAAAAGAATAAACGCAACACGTGTAAATACATGGCAGCTATAGAAATAAATAGTCAAATATTTGCTTAGCAGTGTTGTTCAATTTCCTGGACATTAAAGCAAACGTGTAAAATTGGAAATTGACCATCGACATATAAAAATCAGAGCTATATTTTTACAAATTGCTCCCTGTATCAGAAAACGTTTTGATGTTATTTTTTGTGAAAGCAATAAAACGACATTCAAAATAAGGTTGTTTAATTTATTTTACGATTTTTTTCAAAATTATAAATCCAATGAACGGAGGCTACACCGGCCTAGGAAGAACAAAACGGCTGTTTTATCGGCTCACCTTCTCTCATTTTCTGATCCAGCTCGTCCAGTGTGGGTTCTATCAGCTCCCATCCGTCGGGTGGAGGCTTCCGACTCCTTTTCACTTTGGGCATTTTGCTCTAAAGTGTGTAAAATATCACAAATGATTGAAGTGGTATCGTTGTAGTTTGGCGACGCTGTTTCGGGCCTTTGTATTTGACGTCATCAAGGGGGGCCATGTGCCGTCAAATGATCTTTAAATAAAGTTTGAAGTAGGAAAAAGTTAAATAATAAAATAAACATATTGGATTTGTCAGCATTTAATATCTTAATAGTTACGTTTTATACTGATGTGTTATTTTTAAGTTTGTAAAAACAAAATGTATAACATTATTATAACTGAAATAACTTCATGCACGCTTGACGTCGTCCTGACATATTGCATCACTTCAGCACGCGAGCAAATTGCCCAAAAACAATTCCGATTTAGAATCACTTTATTTTACAATTCATCTTATATTCGAGACATAGGAAGCTTTATTCAAAATATATATTTAAGTGCACAATAACTAGTGTGATGTTTTTCGTAAATACATTAATATTTTCCTATGTGAACGCTTTCTTTACAGGCAAATCTCTGGGCTACTCAGAAATTCATGCTCACTGGCTGTGATTTTAGCCAGCTGTCAGTTAGTGGAGCTGCTGCCTTTACCTTTATGTCTTCCTCTAGTATTCAGTTGTTTACGAGTTTATAAGAAACACTTCAATTGAAATAATGCCCAAAGGAGGTAAGGCTAACCTTAAAACATGCTACAGTGAGCTAAAATAAGTGTAACTCTGCCTGTTAGCTCTGACAGATGTACGTTAGCTACCTAAGAGTAATGAGGGTTTAGGCGACGCTCTTCTTCTGTAAATGTGTTTCCTAGCAGTGCTGTTAAAACAGCGTCCAAGCGTGTAATTTCTAAACTGAGATTGAGTTTAATCAGTTGTTCTGCTGAAAGACCCATAGTTTTCATCGTTGTCGTTATTGCAGGTAAGAAAGGTGGCCACAAAGGCCGTATGCGGACGTACACCAGCCCGGAGGAGATAGACGCCCAGATGAAGGCAGAGAAGGAGAGGAAAAAGGTTGGTGAAGTGAAAGTCGGAGGGTTTTCATTCCCATCAGACGCACTGCAGCAGCTGATGGTGCTCATCAGGGCTCCCTCAGCAAGTGAGGACGAACTATCGGCCGCTCTGCTGTTAGACTGATGGTGTTATCAGCTGTTCCTCTGTCAAGAGATAAATTTTAACTTTTCTTATCGACACATTGAAATTTAACACCACTATTCCTTGGCAATATTGTGATAAAGGTAATTCATTTGATTTTATATCTCAATATAGGACACGAATAACATGACGTTCCCGGGAAAATGATGCAAGCAGTGCTGTGTCACATGACAACATTGTTGACTTTTTGTGATTTATGAAGAAATATTTGGAAGGCTGCTCAAGGTAGTGATTCCCAGTTTGGGTAAACAAACAAAGAAGAAATGAAACACAAATTGCTGGGAGAACACTGGATACATAGGCCTTGTCTCTACAGTTTGTAATCTCTACAGACACACATGCACACACCCACCCACACATAAAACACAACCCTTAGAAGACGGCATCAAGCTACGTAAAAAATATGACCATATATATGAACAGAAGTCAAACTCCTTGAGAAAGAATGCTTGCTTCTAATGTTGTCATATTGATTTGTTTGGGAAATAACTGACATCACCGGATGGCAATTGATTAGCACAATGGAAGAAAAAAAACGAAGTATTCATTATATGCAGTACACTGGGTACGCTTGTTGTCTTCTCCAAATTCTGGCAAAAGCAGGCAGAATTTATTGGCTGTGCTTTTGAAATGGGGCAGTCCTTGAATTTGTGGAATCCAGTCCCTGAATTTAGACAAGGCTAATGTTTGCCTATTTGTGGTTATTTGTTTTTCAGCAAGAGCAAGAGGCAGAGGGGGTTGAGGGTGCAGCCCAGAATAATGCTGCAGAAGAGAAGCTACCGGCATCAGGATCTGAGGACAGTGACGACGAAGGTTCCCAGGTAGCTGCCACACTATCGCTCTGTCTAGGCTTTGTCTAGGCTCTGTCTAGAAAAAAGTACATTAGTGTTTTGAGAGGGATTACACATGTTTTTGGACTGTGCTAATCCTAAATAAGACAATGCTTTGGCGATGTTAAAATGTTGTGTACCTGCTGAAAATACTGTGCCCCCCTCAGAATGTTACAAGATCATAGATTACACCTCATAGGTACAGAGTGCAGTGTATTTTGTACTGCAGGAAGTGATACAAAATATTGCCAAGAGCACTTAATTCTATCAAGGTGTTGCAACAAAACTCTCCCAGCCCAATGATTACTAGATGCTGGTGGACTGTTTGACGGTATAAGGATCCTTCTCTGAGAGACCAATTGTTTACATTTGAAACCCCAATTTATGTTACTATTTTTAGTATCTAATGTTCTTCGTAAAGTTAAAATAGTTAAGTTTGGTGTTAATCAACCTATTCTGTTTGATACATTAGGAAAACTGATAATACTTTAGCAACAATCCCATCCTATTTTCAGGCCCCTTTCACATGGGACACATCCTAATGCACTTTAATCAGACAACTTGGAAATCCTCATTGCCTTTATGCATTTACATATAGCACAAACAGTCATGACAAGAGCTGCAGCAGGTTTACTACTTTCTGCATTACACCCGTTATTAGCCCACACAATTTAACTATGTTCCAGATTAGAAGATAAAATATGCAAATGCGGGGTGCAATCCTACAATCAGTTTATATCTAATCCTGTTCAGGATCTTGGAAACTCCAGGCCCCTCGAAACTACTAAAGTAAACACCAAAGACTAACCGGATGTGGAATCAAAGTTGATTTTAACCTCTCTGTAAGTATCCAGACAGAAATATTTTATTTAAGACTATCTTTGATGTGGTGTATAAAGAAAATTGCCCCCCAATCCCCAGTCAAACAGGACACTGGTCACCATCCTTTGACCTCCCGCGACAGAGTTCCTTCTCATTGTTTAATAATAACTTTTATGGTTCAGTTAGTACTTTCTAGGACCTGACTTGCAGTTGAACATGTAAGGAAGATTTCTTTTGCAGCCCATCTTAGCCTACTGATCCCAATGTGAGACATTGCTGCACCTGTAGGGGGGCAATAAATAGAAACACAGTGACTCTATTATAGCTAAACTCCTCGGTGTAATAATCAAATTATGCTTAATACTGTATACTTCATAAACTGTTGTGCTATGTTTGCAGAGGAAGAGAACAGGGGTGGAGGGGCTGATAGAAATCGAGAACCCCAACAGAGTTGTTCAGAAATCCAAGAAGGTAACACAGATCGAGCTGGATGAGCCCAAGCAGTTATCAAGGAGAGAGAGGTGTGTTGTTTATGTTAAACTTCACGTTATAATTTAGAAAATAATAACAGCAGTCGTAAGCTGTACCAATACAGAATGAGCACTTGATTTTGACTGTTTTCTAGGAGAGTTTAACACACTCTCGCTCAATAAAAGCAAAAATATACAGCCATAAAATTAGTGAATCAAGTAAACATTACGCTATAGATAGATTATCACTCACGTCACACATGAAAATGATACCGAATATGGTACGTGTCCTAGTTTCACCAGCAGATGTCCTCCAAGTGCAGTGAAGCTTCTGCATTGAAACAATCTCTACCACAATGGTGTAAAATAGCTCAGTGGTTCAAGAAAGCCTCATTTGCCTATCAACAGACAGACATTATCAATGAAATAAATATATAATAATATATAATAAGCTTTCCACTGCTTGTGGTCTTTCTTTCTCTCTATCTCGTGTTTTGAGAACGTTGCGTTAGAGGCAAAAGATGGGATTTTATAGGTTGTATGATTTCCAAATTTTGCTTACTCCCTGGTTGCTCCAACATTATTATACATAGCTTTTTTTAAAGGTTGTTTTTTGGCGTGTCTGTTTTATTGTGATAGTTTAGACAGGCTTGTCCGTTCAATGTCCACTGTTCTGTATTTAACTTAATTGCTTTAATGATGAAGCTGTTTCATGTGTTTACATACGTGGCACTTGGTAGCTGCTTCTTATTGGAATTATGTCTAAATGTACATCTTTACTGTGTTTGTGTCTGTAGAATTCTCACCATAAATGTGTTGTAGTGACTTCTTGTTACTTTGACTACCTTGACCTCACACAGAGAGGAGATTGAGAGGCAGAAAGCTAAGGAGCACTACATGAAGCTGCACATGGCAGGGAAGACAGAGCAGGCCAAATCAGATCTCGCTCGCCTCGCCATCATCAGGAAACAGAGAGAGGATGCAGCAAAAAAGAAAGAAGAAGAGAGAAAAGGTGAGCACCTTAAGTTGTACAAGGTATTTAAAAGCCTTGTATTGAAAGCCTTGACTGTGGATAGTTGACATCTAGTGTGTGAGAAAGTGGATTTCTTTGGTCTTGGAAATATTAGAAAACAAATTAAAGAAATGACATAGCATGTTTGCAGCTGCAAAAATCGTCTTACATGTGTGAAACTGATTCAGTTTCCTGTGCTTTCTTACAGCAAAAGAAGCAGCAGCAGAGGCGACCAGAGGAATAAACTCCCTCTCAATGAAATGATGCAGAATATTTATCAAAGGCTTTTCACACATTCAAGGACTGTCACAATATATAGTATATTTGACTATTTTTAAAGGAAGAGCTGTAAAGAATATTTGACATTTACCATAACACAACATGGATGAAGAGACAGCAGGGGTGAGGGGTTGTGTATATTTTGGCACTTAATAATGGCCTTGTTGCTCCTGCTGGGACAAAATGGTATATTTCTCATGATATAATTAAAACTTTGCTTTTTTGGGGAAGGGTGGGGAGGGCAGGGGTCATACATTGTATATAACAGAATCATGGAGATATTTCAGATTAATATCATGAAACAAGTGAAATGTGTTTGGCTGTGTCTTCATTTTTGTTTATCTACCCATGCTCTATATGAGCGTATCCTCACTGTTTCACTTCCTGTAAGAAGAAAGTTTTAAGCCCGTAGGAAAATGGGCTGGAAGCAGTAGCAGATGTAGTTATGTTCTGTTTGAGGCAAAGCAGATTGTCTGACAGTTGTCGGGACTGAAGATGAGCCAGAGGTTACATCACAGGAAGGAACCAGGCTCAAGATCCCAGAGAAAGAGACTGCTGTCCTGAAACAGCCCTTGCAGAGGAGAGACTTGGACTTGAAATTTAGTAAAACTAGCTGAGGTAAAATAAAGCACACACACAGCAAACAAATAAAAATGGGACTGCAGTGGCACAAATCACATCACACCACGGATTGCATCAGAGACTACATCAACTTCTGTGAGGAAACATTCCAACTAAGACTGTACGCTGTTTTCCCAACAATAAGCCTTGCATCAACATCGACCTGAAGGAGCTGCTCAAGAAGAAGCAAGCTTTCAGGTCTGGGGACGAGGAGGAATTGAGGAGGATGCAGCAAGAGCTGAAGGGGAAACTGAAGGCGTGCAAGGTCTCATATAAACAGAAGCTGGAGAATAAACTTCAGCAGAACAACAGCACATGGGATCTTGTATTGCTGCTCTATCTATCTATCTATCTGTCTATCTATCACTGCAGAGGACATCGTTAATGTAAAGGGTAATGTATTTGTTCCCTGCAGCAATGCGTGTTTGCTACATCATTTAGCAGTAAAACATTTTTAGTTAATATAATATAAATAATAATTTCATATAAAACTCCCTCCTGTCTCCGGGAGTCATTAAGGACTCCTACTGATCAATAGAACTCTCTAAGTGTCAGACAGACACGCACCCATCGTGAACCTCATCTCATATATTTATATACTGTGAATATACCCTAACAGACTAATTTCCAACTTGCTTGAGAGAGGATATTCAAAGAGAGATTCCCTCTTTTCGAACAGCCGAGTGTGCAAAAGAAGCCGAATCATTATAGAGATTAGACAGAAAATAGCACAGATACATTCTGAAAAGAATTAGACAGAGAGAGAGAGAGAGACATGTTAGTGGCTCTGTATTTATCTGGAGTCACAGTGTGATTGCACTGTCTAGACATCTGTTATTTACATTCATTCATTTTCCCAGCTGGATTTTCAGTAGTGATTTTAGTGTTGCGAGTGTTCCCTGACTGTAATACCAGGGAACACAGCGCCTCTATTAATACACTGGTAACTGCGTATTAAATGCACGAACAAAGCACCAACAATAACAAATTATAACCATTGACAGGCAGCCAATAAGTCATTATAGTACATTTACATCTTCACTGATCACCCATACTTTTTATCAGTAATGGCGACAGTTGCTATTCAAGAATACTTATAATCTGACTTAAAGTCTGTTTAAATGATTACACTGTAGCAGTAACAATTGGGCGACACACTGTTTAGCATTGTAAGATAGGGCATCATTTTGACTCCAAGCCAAATACACCAGTCTTAGTGAAAAAAAATACCATGGTCATTATACCACTAAATGAAACCAGCAACTGACAGTAGTATCACTTTGAGCTACAGTGGCTTGAACTCCATGTTACTGCTCCTTTGTAGGCAGAAAATGTAAAGCCAATGTGTTAATTTGCATTAAGGGGGTACAGGGATCATGGGTCACCACAGAAGAATTTGCCAAAGCCTTGTTTGTTAGCCTGCTGGACTCACTCAGTAAAATGAAGATCCGCATTCACTGCAACTGAAGCAAAAGAGATGAACCAGAAGATCGATGTTCAGCCTGGTTTTACACTACAAAAAGAGTAATATTTTTGCAGAGGTAAGCCCAGCTTTCTCCTACAGAGGGTGGTAGATTATTTGTTAACTAATGATGGTGTGTTTATAATTAAAAAAAGTGTCCTACTCATTCCTTGCTTCAGTTTTTCACCTGATGAGTTTCAAAATGGAATCCAATCCAATCTGAATCCAATAAGTGTGCTATTTAAGTAGCATTAATGTTTGAATTTTTTTTTTTTATGTTGACCTACTTGTGGCAAAAGCACTTTTGATGAGGGTCGTCGCTAAAATAGTTAAAGTGAAGTTTAAGTCTATGTAACACTTTGCACATCCTTCACATGCAACTATAATGTTCCTGAATCATCTCATTTTTTACAGATGTTTTCCTTCCCTGTTGTAAGCTTGTTGGTGATTTTAGCAGTGCGTTCTCCCCTGGAAGCCCTTAAATGTCCCAAAGTGTGCAGCTGTGACAGCTCCAAACTCACCGTAGCCTGCGTTGGCAAGAACCTGACAGAGGTTCCCTCAAACATTGATGAGGTAAGAAACATCTATATTTAATAGGAGGACTGGTGAACCTAAAAAGAACTTACTGGAACAGGTATGTGAGTTCACACTGCCCTCGATGACTCACAGTGGGAGATATGACATCAGAAACATACATATCTTTAGCCCCGTCCAAAGTTAAAGTGGCCAAGGAATAGGTACCCTGAACAGAGAGTAGTTCATATAAAATAATGTTTTGTTTTGTTTTTTATTTTTATTTTTACAATATGTTTCTTTATACTTGTACCACATCAGCAGCATCTAGATAAAGAGAACTTTCTCATCAGCATAAATACAAGAAAGAAAACTAAAAAAATGTAAAAATAAAAATATTAAGTCACCCTTTAGTAACAAATCTCCACCTGGGCTGAATTTACCTTTAAATCGGTGCAGGTTCTTATCACATTCATGGTCTGAAATGAGCTGTTAAAGGGCCCCATCTTTTTAAGAACACATCTGTATGTACATGGAGTTTTGCTATCTTTAATAGTGTATATACTTTGATAACATTATGTCTTTAAGGGCAACAATGAATTAAATCCTTTTTAACCTTCCATCAACTATAATTTGCAGTTATTTTTACAGATGTGATTGTACTAAGTCAGGCCAAGGCAAATTTAGTTATGGAACACACACTCTGTTACAAATTGCCTAACACAGACATGAAAAGACAGTAAAATTGCAGTATAAAAAGTAGAGCCAAAACCAGAGCCAGAGAGAAGAATTAATTACAGGGCAGGAAAAAAGCAAACCCAAAGGGACGGATAAATCATTAGCAAGCAGATAATGGAGAGTTATGGCACGAAAGTCCAAAAAGTTGTGAAACCAGATTATGTGCCAGTATCTAAAGTTCTCAATCCTGGTACTCTGGACCCACAGCACTGCATATTTTCATAAGATTATATTTGGCTCCGCACACCTGATTTAGCTATGTGGATGTGTGGAGAAAAGGGAGAGATAGAAATAATTAATGTTTAATTAATGTTGTCTGACCCAAGGAAAGGACTGAGATTTTAGTGAGGCAGCTAAATTCTACAGGGCAGGCGAATTGGAAGCAGGGGAGAGTTACCAGGCAGGAAACTCCAGAGTGCCAGCTCGTGGACAAGTGAAGTAAGACACAAAACAATACAAAGCAGATAATCAGATTAACGTGATCTTTTGAAATCTGTTCAATCTCCTTCACAGATTTCATTGAAAGTGGACCTGAGGAACAATGACCTACAGGTTCTGCCCAGAGGAGCATTTCTGCACACACCGTATCTCACTCACCTCAACTTGCACCACTGCAACATCATCAAAGTGAAGGAGGGTGCATTTCGGACCTTGGCCCGTGTTGTTTACCTCAACCTGGCCCACAACAAGATTGAGATTCTGTACCAGGTAAAACCGAGAGGGCACAATCTGAAGAAGTATTTTACATTTCCAACCACCTAACGTCACCTTGATTTCTGTGATTTAGCTAAATTCATCTCTGGCAGGGGCATCAAAACTAAATCCTGACTTTATGAAAGCTCTGGAAAACAATATGATCAAATAAAAATATTGCATTTTTTAATCTCTCTCTGTGTCTGCACCTCTTGCATCAGGAGTCCTTTGATGGTCTTTCCTCCTTGAAAGAGCTGCATTTGGACCATAACCGTGTGGAAGAGATCCAGCCTGGAGCCTTCACTCAGCTGGGCTTCCTCAACATGCTGGCCCTGACCCACAACCAGCTGGTTTACATCCCCAACATGGCCTTTCAGGTAAACACATCCATCCAAACATGCGTTTATGTTTCACACTTATTGGTAATGATTTGTAAGGATCACATAACACTCATCTGACTCATCTTCCAGGGACTGAACAACATCAAGTGGCTTCGCCTCAGCCATAACTCCCTCAACAACTTGGCCACTGAGGCCTTCGCTGGCCTGTTCACCCTGACCCGCCTCAATCTTGACCACAATGAGCTGCAATTCTTCCCCACTCAGGCCATGAGCAGGTGGGACAGTCTGAGGGAGCCATGAGCAACTTTAATGCAAAACACTGAATATCTCAGAAGTGTTTTGTAATATTTCATTTTACAAATTATAGATTGTTGCTACTTAAATTGTCGGTAATGTTCCCGGTTGTCTGGTGCATCAAAAGTCACTCAAGTTCTCTCTTTCTTCTGAAGACTCACTGAGGTCACACGTCTCGATATGAGATACAACCCCATGACCTACCTGGGAGAGGAATCTGTCTCCATGGCCAAGCTTACCCATCTATACCTGGGCCACATGTCCCTTCAGGACCTGTCAGACCAAGCTTTGTCCAAAGCACCCCTCCTCTCTCATTTGGACCTCAGCTACAACCAACTTCGCTACCTGGAGCCCCTCTCAGGGCCCAGAAAGTTAAATAGCCTCAACCTGACTGGTACAGCTAAGTCCTGACTTTTTGTTTAATTTTAAAGCCATATCATGGCAGCTTTACAGAATTTAATCATTTCATGGTGATTTACATCCAAACTAATGTCGTTTTTGACTGGAAATGTAACCTCATTATTCTAGTTATCCTAGTTCTGGGCTTCTTCCTTTTGTCAATTTATCAGTGCAAAAAAAGTCCAACAAATCCACAAAAAAAAGTAAAGATGGACACTGGTGATAATATGTGCTTCTATCATCTTACATATATCATAAATATACTTATTCATCCCCTTGTAGGAAACCCAATTTACTGTAACTGCTTCCTGCGGCCTCTGAAGCAGTGGGTCATGCGCAGGCATGTGAAGCTGGTGGGAGCCTGTGCTGGACCCCCTCACCTCTCAGATGAGCCACTTCAGGCTGTGGATCCTCTGGATCTGCGCTGCCGAAGCAGAGAGGAGCTGATGAAGCACGAATTTGAGGAGGAGGATGAGGAGGCAACAAGTGCCCCTCATACAGTCAAGCCCAAGCTGAAAGTCAAGTGTCCGGTTAACTGTGACTGTGATGTGAGTTTTGTGTGTCTATTTATGGAAGCATTTCACTGAAGGAACAGTTTCTGCACTGACAGTCCACCAGTCCACAAATTTCTCCCTGATCAAACTTTTGATCAAAATTCAGACAAATAGAACCTGATTTTTTTAATTCAAACAGATAATGTTCTATACACTAATCTATACACTGACTGTGTGGATTCCAATAACATGTGCCTTAGATGTAATAAATTATCTTCTATTGTATGTAGACCATTAATTCTAATTATGATATTCATGTTGGAGTTCTACTGCTACAAAGAGTAAATGCCTTGACAATAGATATCAAATAGTTGTGCATCTTGTTTATGTACAGTTTAAGGCTCACTATCTCTGATATTCAAGTTTGATTCTAACCTTCACAGATTGAAGTCCAACATGCCACATGTGAGGGCCGGGGTCACACCAAAGTCCCGCGAGGCTTCCCCTCCAAAACCCAGCTGCTTGACCTCCGCAGCAACCATTTCCACTACCTCCCTGCCAACAGCTTCCCTGGTACCGCCCAAGTTGTGTCACTTCATCTGGAGTTCTGCAAAATCCACGAAATTGAAAGTGGTGCTTTCCGGGGAATGAAGAGCCTGTTTTATTTATATCTGTCTGACAACGACCTAACATCCTTGACCCCTGAGGCCTTTGCCGGAGCCCCTCAGCTCACCTACCTTCACCTGGAAGGGAATCGGCTGATTCAGTTCCCAAGATCAGGTAAACAATTGAAGTTAAATGAATGTTACACAATCCACATCAGCGTCAGGTGAGCTGCTGCAAAATGCTTGGATGGCTAGTTGGATGGATGGATACACATATATGTATGTATGTATGTATGTATATATGTTAGCAAGACAAGAAACAGAATGACTGATATACTCTGTCTCTTTGTGTCTCTCCTGTAGCTCTGGCGTCCTTATCTAGCCTGACTGTCTTACACCTGGAGCGAAATGCCATCTTCAAACTAGAGCCTGCAGGTTTGTTGTCCTCATCAGCCCCTAAACTCACGGGACTCTATCTGACCAATAACAACATATCGACTATTGCCAAAAGTGCTCTGGACTCTGTTTTCCTTGGCACACTTCACCTCGACTCAAATCAGCTGACAGAGGTGCCTACACAAGCTCTGTCTGAGGCCTCCGGTCTGGAGGAGCTCAACCTGTCAAGGAACACCATTCGATGGGTGGGACCGGATTCATTCAAGCCCATATCACAAAGTCTGAAGAGACTTTACATGGATGAAATGGGAACGGAGAAGGTAAAGGCCTTGCATACATTTTCTCCTCTAATCTCTTGTTCCCTGTTCTCATACTCTTAATAAAATCATCCAAATTAAATTAATAATCCAAACAAACTGAATGTTATATGGTAAATTTTAAAAATGTTTACAAAACGTTGACATAATTCTCAACGAGATTTATTGCTACTGGCTCTTACCATCTGATCACTCTGCAGATGTCCCAGGATGCTCTGGCTGGACTGAGCTCAGGACTGAAGGCTCTGACTGTGAGGGGGAACCAGCTGAAGACACTTCCTGACCTGAGCCCGCTCAGCGGCATGGAGTTGGTCGACCTGCAGAACAACCCTCTGCTGTGTGATTGCAGCCTGCTGCCACTACGCAGGTCAGCAACATTAATAATATTGATAATAATAATAAATTTAACTTATAGAGTTATTATAAAGTGCATTGCTCAAACTCAAGATTGGTTTCCAGACGAGCAGCAATAAAAGGCATACAGCGATACAGACAAGGAAAGAGAAGATTAGAACAATAGCACATTACACAGGACAAGACAAAAGCCAAATCAGCAAAAATAAACCAATACAAAGCAACACACACAATAAAAGTGAGCTCACAATAAAACACAATAAAACATGAGGCACAGGCCAAATTAACCGCAATAAAACAGGCTATATCCTGTTTTATTGCAGTTAATTTGGCCGGTGACAAATGTGAATTTAGTTGGAAGACCTGAACAGCAGTGTATGAACAGACAACTAGCAAGTAATAATGAACTCTTTGACTCTCTTTTCCATGCCTCCTCTTTCTGTATTTCCAGGTGGGTGCAGAATGTGAGTTTTGAGGTGATTGCCACCTGCGGTCACCCTCCCGAACTTAAAGGTCAAAACATCAAGTACGTCCGTGTCTTCACAACTTGTTCAGAAAGCATCTCTCTTCCAGATGAGATGCTCAAGGCAACCCCCAAAGCTCCAAAAGTAAACAAACCTAAACTCAAAGCCAGCACCCTGAAGGCAGCTGTGGTCACAGCCAGGCCAGCGAAAACTCAAACTCAACCAGCCAAACTGGTCAAGAACAGGCCTCAGAAGAAAAACCTGAAAACACTAACAATGACAAAGAAGAAGAAACCACAAGAAGGCAGTGGAAAGAAACTGAAGATCACAAAGTCGTAGTTTTAACCATTTGGAAAAACAGTGTGAGAGCTGATGTACTGATGGGTTGTGATTTTTCATTCAAGACTGTTTTTGTGGAATAAATATCAAGTTGCTGCACTAGCTGTCAGTGTGTGTTCTTTGAGTCAGATGTTGAGATCATTATAAAAAACTGGAAAACAAGTCCCCAAGCACAATCCACAGAGATACATCAACTTATGTTTTACGGTGCATAAAATGAAAATCTTCTGCACTTGAACAGCTGTTCCATGCAGCATTGTGCAGACCCAACAAATAGCAGGAGAGCCCTCCAACATTCAAGGGGTCAAGGTGGCCACTGTGCCAGTCAAAGAAAAC
Organism: Brotula barbata; assembly: GCA_900303265.1. Lineage (NCBI taxonomy): Eukaryota > Metazoa > Chordata > Actinopteri > Ophidiiformes > Ophidiidae > Brotula > Brotula barbata. The sequence goes on along the minus strand of OMNV01011362.1, from coordinate 47,817 downwards.
ATAGGTCAGTGTTCCTGGTCTCCATGTTTTTACTGCATAGCAAACACGAGTCAAAATCTTAAATGACGAAAAGCAGCGACCACCACTATAAATTTAAATCTGTCACATACAGAAAGACCTCAAACTGATTAAAACCACCAAAACTAAACTAATAGTACAGTTGTTGTGATTTTTGCCATTGATTTGTTACATTTCCATTTACCTGTCTGAATAATGAAAGCATCTTCAGTTCAGAATTCATTTTATAACGAGTAGCGTTATAAAGTGCAGCCTTCATTCATGTTAAGTAAAAGAATTAATCTGTCAAAATATTTATACTCTACTTACATAAAAATTTGCTACAACCAACTTAAGTATTTCTTGGCGTGAAGCGGTGTTGACAGTCTGACGTCATCTCTCTCCCTCTCTGTGTTTATGCAGCCTCTAGAGGAGGAGGAGACACCGTGCTGGACGCTGACATTTTGGAGGTTTTTATTGGCTGAGAGTTTGGCGGACTTTGGTCCTCGGAAGAGAAGCAGCATGGGTTCATTGGCGCATTACGTTCAAGTCATCAGTTCGGGTGCACTCCACAGGAGCAGAAGAAACGGTGAGTCGACTAAACTTTGAGAAACCAACGGGATGAAACCCTACACACTAGAATAAATATCACGTGCACATTTATCACTGCTCATGCTAATATTAGCAGGTGGATTAAATGAGTCATAGTTTTCTTAAGCGGCAAATATTGTTTATCTCAATTAGTTTGTGTGTGTGTGTGTGTGTGTGTGTGTGTGTGTGTGTGTGTGTGTGTTCCGTTTTCACTTAAGCCTGTAATATCTGATTTGGCATATTGAAGCAAACTTGTTTGGCTCGAACAAGCCGGTGAAGTTTATAATCACGCTCATGCGCTTTCTCATTGTGATGATTGACAGCTGCTGTAGCATTAGCTACATTAGCAACTTTTAGATTCAGTTAAGGGTTTGACATCGACTGACCTGATTTAGCCGTCAACACGTCCAGATTACACAATGACTACATAAAATGACAGATATATATATATATATTTTTTTACTGCTGGCTCGGTTATCAGACCAGACATGGTTCAAAGTTTAACTTCAAGTCAGACCATAACTGTGCTGATGCAACAGCCAGCATTGTTTGATCCGTTATCTACAGCAGGGATCTCAAACTAGATGTGTTATCTTGAGCCTTTATTGAAGTCACAATCTACTTTTTGATTGACTGAAGATTCAACAATTTCTATTGTCCACACAGAAATGCATTTTAAGTCTCGTCCACTTCAAAAGGGGCCATTGATGGGAGTATCTTTGCTATCTAAGCATTATTCAGATGCCATCATCACTAAAGATAGCCAACAATTGAGCACACATTTGAATTTGTTCTCTTGATTATGCAGCCGTAAATACAACAATGCTTCACATCTATATTATTTATTATATGATATTATATTATGACGTAGTCTTTGAAAATATGGTACCTCAGGATTGACTGTCATACTATTTGTAAACTTTATCCAACTTCATGAAAATTTTCAATTACAAACACTATAATAAGGGGAAGAGTTAAGCTAAGATAAATTTTAAGTGATTCAAAAACAGGCCCCTGAAACTTGTTTGTTTTCCCACTTGAATTAATATATATTTTCCCCATGGTCATCGTTTTCCATGTTATCCTTTTTTAGTTTTTCTGGATAAACACAAATGTTGTCGAGCAAGCGTTGTACAACACCAATGTGAATGTGCTTGATGAACAGAGAAGTGTGTGTGTCCAGTATAATTTCTCCATCTCATTTTTTGAAATATGAAAATACCTGAGATAATTTAATATTCTGACTCACTCACTGATAGGAATGTCAGTTAAACTTTCTACTGTAAAGTCATTTAATTCCTAACGTGATACTCTTTAATTAGATGACAGAAGAGTTTCCTGCAGCTAATAACATCGTCCATTCCTGACATGGCTACATCAATGCTCAAATATTTACCTTTTTAAAACCACCTTTTATGTAAACCCCTCCATGTGTTTGTTTTACAACTCATGGACTTAAAACCGTCAATAAGCTGCAGATGTTAAAAGGACAGACAGGAGTAATCCCCCCTGGCTCCCTGTCCGTCATAGAATTGCTTTTAAAGCATTCTTGCTTGCTTGTTTGTTAGTCAATCAATGGACAAGGACCCAGATCACTCTCATATTTGTCATTGTTGACTAACTTGTCTAGATCCGTTGTTTACTTCCTCCAGGCCTCAACAGTATTCCAACTATGGCCATTTTCATTTGTACCCAAAACTTCATTGTCCTACAAATGATTTTCATTGCATTTAGTTTGCTGTCCTTCTAGAATTCAAAGTTTGAATTCATTTAAACTTTTATTTCATTGTGAATCCTTTTTTAGTAGTTTAACCACATCAATACTTTTTAACAATGTCCTAAGTCCTGTCAGTCTGTCCGTTAGTGGGATACCTCAAGACCATATGAACTATAAGACTTTGTCCTCAGGTTTGAGATGATCCAGGAACGAACCAATTAGATTTCAGTACTGCCACGCTGATAGTGTAATAACTGCTTTTAAAAGCAAATGCAGTTGCAAATCATGCTGTGTTGACTTAGTTTAATTTACATAGTTAAAATGAAGAGCTCATTTGAGACATTTATTGTTATAAATATTGTTAGGGACAACTCCCATACTGGTCTAAATTTCTGGCTGGATATGTAGAATTCATTTAAAGTGTTAATAGGGCCTCAGAATTGATTTTTAAAGTGTCCTATCTCCTTTCAGATTTCCACTTTGTGTTAGCAGAGAGAAACCAACATGTCCATAACCAACGGCCATAATTATGTAAGCAAAGAAACCTGGGACTCGCACAACAAGATGATGTTGGAGCCCCTGGCCTTCAATGACTCTGAGGTTAGTGTCCACTCCTTTTAGCTGCTCTGTATCAACCACAATACATGACAGAAACACTGTGCAGTGCTCTAACACACCCATTGAAACCGTAACAGAATCAATGACACCAGGTAGCCAGCAATGATGTAGTCATAGTGTTAACTGTTTATTTATTATCCATTACCCAGCACCTTAACTTTTTTTTATTGTTAATGTATTATATCTTAGATTAATACACATATATACTATTCTTATCTATTAAAACATCTGTATATTTCACAAACCACCTGTATATTTCACAAACCACCTGTATATTTCACAAACCACCTGTATATTTCACAAATATATTTTACTTTATTGGGATCAATAAAGTAAATCTAATCTAATCTAATCTTGAATTAGACATCAGTTAACAAAAACATATTCTTATTTTTGAGGCAGAAGGCATATCAGTCAAGCTCCTCACTTCATCTATCCAAGCTCACCAATCTCCCTTTTTCCTCGCATGTTAGCGTTTTGGGGAATTTTTCCATGATATTGGACTATATAAATAAACTTGACTTGACATCCCACCCTAATGTGCAGATTAAAAAAAAGAATAGTGAGGTTAGTAGATTTTAGAGCCATTTAAAAAAATATACACAGTGTCAGTGTCAAAAGGTTAAAGACCAGAATAAAAATTCCGTCAATCTACAACAACATAGAATAGTGTGGAAGACACACTATTAGGTTGATTAATAATATGCTAAGATCAAAACAAATGAAACTTATTTTGGATATGTGGTAGAAAAAATAGTGATACAACCAGAAAAAACAGCCAAAGAACTGTGCACACACACAACCGATTTTTCATAGAATGTGTCAGAATTTCTCATATAATTTTCAGTTATATCAAAACTGTATATTGAAGGATGGTTGTCTCATTATTCTTTGCATTATATTGTGTGTCAGGTATTCTCCATCATTAAAAAAGAGAAGCACAGGCAGACGTATGGCTTGGAGCTGATCGCCTCTGAGAATTTCACCAGCAGAGCCGTTCTGGAGGCTCTGGGCTCCTGCATGAACAACAAGTACTCTGAAGGATATCCTGGTCAGAGGTATACATGCACATACATACAAGACGCATACATTTGATAACGTCTTTGAGGAAGGGCTTATTTGAAAGATTTGGGAGACTTGCATTACAGTAGTGCCACATTGTTGAGCAAATATTATCTAATATTATCTATTATTTAACATTATCATGTTTATCTTAAATAATCTTTGTGTTCAGGTACTACGGTGGTACAGAGCATGTTGATGAGCTGGAGAGACTTTGTCAAAAGAGAGCACTGGAGGCCTATGGTCTGGACTCTGAGAAGTGGGGTGTCAACGTGCAGCCATACTCTGGTATCTGATTGAAGGATAAAGATACAGTGCATTGTAAATCATGTTCGCATGTAGAATCTCTGTACCATCAACACGTACATTTTATCAAGCTAACTGAAAACAGGAACTTCTTATTTCTTACTTTTCTTTCTGCCGTGTAAGACATTATGTAAGGTTTTAAAAACGTCATCAATTTTTCCATGTTACTGTTTTGACTGGTTCTGTTCACGCTTTTGTTTTAATAAGGTTCTCCGGCTAATTTTGCCATCTACACGGCCATTGTGGAGCCCCATGGCCGGATCATGGGACTGGACCTTCCTGATGGAGGTCATCTGACACACGGTTTCATGACTGAAAAGAAGAGAATTTCAGCCACATCAATCTTCTTTGAGTCAATGCCCTATAAGGTATGGTTACATACTGTGCATTCTGTACACACACAGTGAGGAACAAGCACTTTATATATCATGATACCTAATATAAAGCACAATGTAAAAACACATGCTGTATTCATTGTTGTAGGCAGATTGCCACAGTAATGATACTTCAAACCACTTATCTTATTTATTCAGTTGAACAAATGGATACAATGATACAATCTGAGGACTTAACCTTGTCATTGACCAGCTTTGCTTTGTATTTGTCATTTTGCATACAAAGGTCCATGAAGGTCAAACCCAGAGCTTGACCCCATGTCAGGCTGCTTATTTTTCCACATTAACTGTTTTCAGACACACTAGAGTTTGGTTGAAGATTTGGCAAATCTGCCCAATTTTGAACTTTCACATTTGTCTTTATTGTTTGCAATGCCTTTCCTGACTGCACGTACATTTCCTGCATACTGGGATAAACAGTCTCTTGTGTTGTGTCACACTGTGCAAATTGGGAATTTAATGGAGTTTTTATTGGATGTAATTTGGTTGGGTCATTCCTGTCTAAGAGTTATAGTTATAAACTGGTGTGTGGTTTCTAGGTCAACCCAGAAACAGGATACATCGACTATGATAGGCTGCAGGAGAATGCACGACTGTTCCACCCCAAGCTAATCATTGCAGGTCCTTCTCACACACACACACACACACACACACATATGTGCACATTATGTAAGCCTCACATTGAAACAAACTTGTGCCTCTCTTTATAGATGATCGGGAGATGTACAGCGAAATAATGTGAGAACTGGACATTCCTCATTTTGCTTCTCTTTTCCCTTAAGGAACAAGCTGTCATTCTCGTAACCTTGACTATGCCCGGATGAGGAAGATCGCAGATGAGAACGCTGCATACCTAATGGCAGACATGGCTCACATCAGTGGACTCGTGGCTGCGGGAGTCATCCCTTCACCTTTCGAGTATTGTGACATTGTGTCCACGACAACTCACAAAACTCTGCGAGGCTGCCGTGCTGGAATGATTTTTTTTAGGAAAGGTAGAAATCAGACACACTACTTGAAGGATTGGATTTTGTGGGAGCAGTACTCAGTGCTTTTGTCATCAGTCCTTATTTCTATCTTTTTTCACAATTTAATTGGGTTTTTGTTTGTCTTTTTGATTTTGATTTCCTCCCTCCCTCACCCAGGGGTGCGGAGTGTGGATGCCAAGGGAAAGGAGATTCTGTATAACCTGGAACCTCTGATTAATCAATCTGTGTTTCCTGGACTACAGGGAGGACCACACAACCATGCCATTGCAGGTACATGTCCCAACCAATGACTTTAGTCTCAGTTGGTTACTCAGCAGCAGTCTGATGTTAAACCTCGTGTGTGTTTTCAGGTGTGGCTGTGGCCCTGAAACAAGCCATGACACCAGAGTTCAAAGCCTACCAGATGCAGGTTCTTGCTAACTGCAAAGCTATGGCAAATGCTCTTATCAACTATGGCTACAAGATTGTTACAGGTAAGAGTCACACACACACATTGAGGCTTTATAAAAGCCAGATTACTTTAAATGTATCATTTTCTCAGTTGTCATTTCTGCAGAAGGACAAAGCTTTCACCCAAACCATGGCCGGTTTGGGTGAAACACTGCAATGCTGTGCTGTTGTTATAACATCAATATCTGATAATGACTGTAATTATGAAATGATTCATGTATCAAGACAAACTTTTTTGTGGTCCATTTTGTAGCATTCTTAGCATAATCGTCTAATTACTGTCTCATAATTATGAAAAACATTTTTTTCCATAACTATGACTAAAAACATACAAATCTGTTCTATGACGAATTTAGCTGTCTGAAAATAGTATACTGTATAATGTCACATGCTATAAAAAGGTTTACATTCTGTCTGCTTCTGCTGTCTTGATCAGGTGGTTCTGACAATCATCTGATCCTGCTGGACCTGCGCAGCAAAGGATCGGATGGAGGACGGGCTGAGAAAGTTCTGGAAGCCTGTGCTATTGCCTGCAATAAGAACACCTGTCCAGGTAATGTCTGTCAGCACGGACATAGATTTAACTCCCTGAGCATGCAAGTGTAGCCTTAAGCATGTTATTCAGGTGTAACATCAATGTTATAAGTCGATTACATGACACATTGGTTGAAATTTGTATCTGTTTCCTACTGTGCGATATTGTGTTTGATGCGTGATTGATTTTATGTAGTGCTATGAAAAAACATTCACTATGCAGGTAGATTATCAGCCTTTATACTGTAAGTAGACCTGTGATGCCTGTCACTTTTTACATGTCTCCTGTTCCTAATTTTTTTTTACATGTCTTTATTTGTTTAGGTGATAAGAGTGCTCTTCGCCCCAGTGGTCTGAGGTTCGGTTCTCCAGCTCTGACCTCCAGAGGCCTCATGGAGGACGACTTTAGGAAGGTGGCAGAGTTCATTCACAGAGGTAATCTTTAAACCCATTTTAAAAGAACAAATTCTATGATGACACTTGGAAATCCATATGAATAACGAACAATCTACTCGGGACTACAGACCTGTTAAGTGAACAGCAAATATTAACACTGTATACACCCATGTATTGCCACATACACTGCTTTGTATCCCTTTGTGTATTTTAGTTCAGTTTTAGCAGGCTGTCTTTGAATTCTCCAGAGCTCGAGCGACACGTTTTTATCCAAATCAGCAACTATCCAAGGTAGTTAAAACTAACTACAGTCCAACCAGCTGATTAAATACCCTTCAGCTCTTTGCTGTTGGAAAACTTAGTATTATCCCGCTTCAGCAAATGTTGTGTCTGAACACAATAGCTTAAGTATGCAAATCACCTGTATGTTTGCAAAATAATTTGTAGGGAACCACAAAATGAAATGGCACCATACTTCTTCATGCTTCATGCATCATTCCAAAGTGGAAACAAATTGCATCTCTCTACATTACTGACATTCTATATTACTATATTCTCTATAATAGTGTGATGATAGGAGCAGGATTATTCAGAAATCACTGGCACAGATTAAACCAATTTATCTGTACGTCAGATGTTGTGAATATGATTGCTGCGGAGGAACCCGCTTTACTGGACAACTTATTTAGACAAAGGACAAGACTAAATTCATATCAAGATTTATAGAACACTCTTGTGCTTTTGGACAATCTAATGTTTTATCATTCTTGTTGACTTCTGGCCTGATTCTGTTGTGCTATAAACAAAACTCTGCCTGCAGGTTTGACTGTGCTGCAGCTCATAAGGATAAATACTGAACTAGTTCTGCAACGTAACAGTCATTGGTAGTGGATGTCCACATGTCCACATTTGTCTAGGTTTTATTGTTGTTTGGTCATGTGAAAGCAAATTTAAATTCATGGCTTGTCAATGCTTAAACCTTGACACACCACTGTTGATAAATGATAATAACCGTCATTAAACTTACAGTATTTTCAAGATTGTAATGTGTGCATGCTCACCTCCAACCACTGCACTGAGAGGATGCACTTCAAAGTATTACTCCCCCTCCCCCCCATTCCCAGTGTCTTGAACCTCCTCCACTACCACTCCCCCGCTCATCTGCGAATGCTAGCCTACTTCAGCCCATCAGGACTGAGCTATGGACCATGGGCGACAGGGCCTTCACATCCGTCAGACTGCACTGAATGTTTTTATCCTGTGTTGTAAGGCGTTTTGAGCACCCTGAAAAGCTCTATATAAATATAATGTATAATTATTAATAACATAAAAATTGTGTCTGTGTAATGGACTTTAATGTTTGTATGTACAATCCCCTCTGTCTCCTTTCTTCTCCAGCTATTGAGGTGACTGTGGAGCTGCAGAGGAGTCTGGACCCCAAGGCTACATTGAAGGAGTTCCTTCAAGCTCTGGCTCAGGGAGAGAAATATCAGCAGCAGATAGCTGAGATCAGGGCCGAGGTTGAGGCTTTCGCTGGAAATTTCCCCATGCCTGGTCTGCCTGAGCTGTAGAGTACTGGCTTAAACAACGATGGCTGTTGATAATGACAAACTTAATTTAATGCTTGGCTACGACCAATGATTGTACGTGTGTCACTGTTTTGTGAATATTACCACTGTGAAATCTACTGTCACTTCTGAAATGACACCTGATCCTGACCTTAGTGCTGTCCGTCCATTTTAGATTTTCACTCTCATCTAGGTCCAGCTTTTATTCTGATACAATGCATCTGTGTCATTTGTGTGAAGTTTGTGTTCCAAAAAAATAAGAAATAGAAATAGGTCTCCAATTTTGATGAGCTTCTTTTAGTGCTTTGAAAATTTCTTTTCTAGCCGTGCATGTGACACCTACCAATGATCTGAGCTGTTGACTGTGGACCTATTAAAGTAAATAAACATGAATTCACTATGGTACTATGGTATTTTAGTCAGAAACAACAAACTTCACGGCTTAACTGCAAAAATCATGTGTAAAAAATCAATTCAGGAGTCAAAGTTGTTGTAGTAATATTGCTATATATATATATGTGTGTGTGTTTATATAAAGCTGAGGCTACATAATCAAAAAAATAACAAGATAGACAGTTTTATCTCATACACTCATCAATCTGATGGCGAAATTGAACATTGTGTTATACAAAATTTTTATTTTATAGATAGATACTTTATTAATCCGGAATGAAATTAAAGTCACCCAGTAGCTGATAACAAAACACCAACAATAACAACAACAAAGAATGATTCTTATTGATCCCCGTCGGGAAATTAATTCTCTGCACTTTAACCCATCCTCAATGAGGAGCAGAGGGCAGCCAACACATGCTTTCACTCACACAACATTGCTAGGGGACCAACTCCAGATTTTCTAGGTTGCCTTGGTCAGAGGCAATGGCAGGAGTGATTAACCTAATGCATATGTTTTGTGGGTGGGGAAAACAGGAGCACCTGGAGGAAACCCACGCAGACACAGGGAGAACATGCAAACTCCACACAGAAAGGTGTGGTGGTCGACCCCGGGATTCGAACCCATGACCTTGCTGTGAGGTAACAGTGCTAACCACCACATCACCGTGCCCCCTATTAATTCAATGATATTATCCCAAGTCCCACAAAACGTTTGTTGCAAATACATAACATGAGAGGACATGAAAGGTCGATTTTTTTTTTTTTTACTCATGCCCTTATTATATATTGCCCCCTTCTGGCCTGACTTTATACATGACCACAGCAAGAATATCTACTGTAGATCTTGGTCTAAAGTACCCCTAATAACATGCCCGCTTCAAAAAGTGGTTATTTCACAAAATAAAACAAAAATTTAAAAAAATCAGCAAATGCAATGTCTCTTCTAGGGATGATTTATATTATGTTTCAAAATGGCCTTGTTTTGTGTTTTATTGCGTGTGGTAATTGGGGTTTTTTCACCTTGAAAGACAGAATAAAACAGACTGTCAGTTCAGATTATATTGACATATCACATTGTGATCAAATCTGTATAAAATGAGACACAATAGATATACAACATTTTAAGGGAACCTTGAAAAGGTAAGGGTCACTATATTCTTATTATTGTTTTTTTAATACATGTGTTATGCAATACAACATTGAATTATAAATGGGTTAGTAATTTGAAGGCCATTAGATATATGCAAAAGTCTTTAAACAACCCTTGACGTCTTGACTCAAAATTAATTGAGCAGCGTTGAAGGGGTTAAGGTTTTTGTTGAGTTGGTTGTTGTCACAGATAGCTACAGGTCTCAGTCCAGTCCAACAGGTGGCAGTATTGTGCGATTAAGCAGATTTGTCAATTTCTATTATATGAAGAAGAAGAAAGCGAAGAAGGCGCACGCTACAAAACCTTGATGTCAGCCTTGTCGTAACTTTACGGAGTAATACTTAGGTTTCTTTCATAATACTTCAAACAAACGGGAGTGCCCTGTGTTTTTAAGCTGGATGAGCTGACCGACAAGTATCTTAGCTGTTAGCCTGCCTAGCGCGGTTAGCTTCTTTAGCTGACTGATGAAGAAACTACTAGCATAACTAGCTAGCTAGCTAAATTGACGTTTGGACCGGAACACTGCTAATCCAGCCAACATGCAGGAGTTACTGGCGAACGTGGACCACATCAAGTTTGACCTGGAGATCGCCGTGGAGCAGCAGCTGGGGGCGCAACCACTGCCTTTCCCCGGCATGGACAGTGAGTGTCTGAATGAATGCTAACTGATAGCCGCTGTAGCTAAACTACAGTTTTGTTTTGCTCGAAAACCGTTTCTATTCATAACAAAGAGAACGCATTTCAAGTAAAAACTATAAAAGAACAAGAGCACAGCCAGGGGACAAGTTCAATTTACAAAGAATTACACTTAATGGCCAACAGTTCATTGTTATTTAAAGGAGTTTGATGAAATGTACTGAATTGAGTTTGCCGCTTATAATAGGCTAAAAACATGTCATTCAATATCTGTAGAAGTTGTGATTAAAAACAATATATAATCAATTACAGTAACTTTTTAAGCCCGTACCTTTTAGTCTAACTTTTTACGATTTAAGTGGACCAATATGTGGCTACCTCATAGTTTAAGCTCTATTATTAGAGTGCAACATCACTATATTTCATTTGACCCACAAGTGTTAAGAAGAAAACCTTTTGATTTGAGTATTCATATACTTATACTGAAGAAAACTTAGGCTTAATCAAAATGTCTGTATTAAATTGCAATTTTTATGTGCAAAATGAATCGTTAGGAATCCGCAGTTTTTATGCGTTCAGTTTACAAAAATGTTCCATGTGGCTGTAATACCAATCCAAAAGTTTGGATGCTCAAAGTGAAGGCACAATTTAGCTTCATTACTTTAAAGTATAATCAAAGTGTACACTTGTTGCTCTGTACTGAATAGCTACAGCTGAGATTGTTTGTGATGACATCAACATGAACTCAGTGGCACATGAGTTGATTCTTACCACGAATCTACCTGTGGTTTTCCATATGTTTCATACCTGTTATTTTTGGTGAGTTTGCACTAATTATATGTTATCTTTGTGCAGAGTCTGGGTCTGCTGTGTGTGAGTTCTTCATGAGAGCAGCGTGTATCAAAGGTAAAGCCACATTTGTCACACCATTAATGAATATATTGACCATTTAGCACTAAGGTTGGCGGATCACTCATGGTGTATACTGTGCATTGCCATAGTTTCATATATACATATATATATATACATATATATATATATATATATAAATATAGAACTTTCAGATGCAATTCAGACACTTTTGCTTTCCATAGTTCCATGCACTGAAAAGTTTAAGGGATTTGAATGCTATCAAAAGTATCACAGCTGCAACTAAAACAAGGGAAACCAGAAATATTTTCGTTCAGATGAAACAAAATGCACCAGTTTGCTTTGTAGAAGTGAATATCACTATCCAGTATCTCTCTTAGCTTGTACATCTTCAGTATCCAACAATATATACAGGTGTAAAATATGCCACAGTCCTCAGTCTGAATTGGGAAACTTGTCTGCTGTGCTTGTATTATTGTAATGATAATAAATGGTTCCATATGCAGGTGGGATGTGTCCATTCCGTCACATCAGTGGGGAGAAGACGGTGGTGTGTAAACACTGGCTCAGAGGGCTGTGTAAGAAGGGAGATCAGTGCGAGTTCCTCCACGAGTACGACATGACCAAGATGCCTGAATGCTACTTCTACTCCAAGTTTGGTTCGTTGCCACGATTATCTATTTATTTTTTTACTGATTGTGTGCCCATTGTGGCCATTTCATTGATGATCAGAAGCCAGGTGTTATGTTGATGTCATTTTTCAAATGGTGATTTTTTTCCTCATAATACCACCCACACTGGTAATAATGCTTTAGTAATATGTTCTCCAATACAGATAGCATCTCATAAATATTCATGATGGAAACTCCATCATGAATATTTATTTATCCACAGTGGGTTTTGCTTCTCGCATCACATCTACATTGTTCTTTTTTCTGTTCAGCTTGTGGATCATGACCTACATATTTATTACACTCATTGTAATAACAGTGACAGCAATTAATTAAATTTCAATTAACTGTGACACATTTGTTTTTACACTAGTCAAAAACATGCAAATGATAAGGGTGGTTAGAATTAATGATTAAAATTGTACTGCCATCTTCTATCCAATCAGTGGTTTAGGTGTAGAGTGTATTTGTAGTTCTGTTATATTCAGTCTTATGTAAACTTTTGTTATGACCTTCCAGGTGAGTGTAGCAACAAGGAATGTCCTTTCCTGCACATCGATCCAGAGTCCAAAATCAAAGACTGTCCCTGGTATGATCGCGGCTTCTGCAAACACGGTTCGTTCTGTTCAAAATTATATGTAAAGATATTAGCTGTTAGAATTTACTATACACAATCTACCCCTTCTTCTTTGAGCATCTTTACCAGGACAACTTTGTGTTGTCCATGTGCTCTTTTCCTTTTGTCATGTTGTGTCCATTACCTCCTCCCAGGCCCCGACTGCAGACATAGACACACAAGAAGAGTGATTTGTGTGAATTACTTGGTGGGCTTCTGTCCAGAGGGGAAATCCTGTAAATTCATGCAGTATGTTACCATTTTAATTTATTTGATTTGATAACAGAAATACTGGTGAAACAAAGAATCCTGTTGTAGAATAATGCACTAGTTTGTTGTTTTTGTCACTAACATTTGAGTTAACAGTCAATCACCCAGATTAACAGTGAGTTCTTTGTCTGTAGCCCCCGCTTTGAATTGCCGATGGGAGCTTCTGAACAGCCTCCTCTTCCTTTACAAAACCAGAACCAGGCAAAGGTAAGAGGACACACGCACAGACACCTGTCTTGTATGTTAATGCTCCATCTAATATAACTATTTCTTTGCCGCAGCCCGTGCCTACCATTGGCCGCTCCTCCCTCTCTCTGATCCAGCTTACGAACTCCAGCCCAAGCCAGCGGCCGCAAAACAACATGGGCATGGGCATGGGCATGGGTATGGGCATGGGCATGGGCATGGGTATGGGTATGGGTGCCGCCCAACAAAACAACATGCCCATGAACAGAGGGCCACGACCACTGGACCAGGTCACCTGCTACAAGGTACTGCATCTGCCATTATCCCAATATGTGCACTTTTACCAGGGTAGAGGGACCGACTCACTCATAAGGTTGTTGAGTTTGTCATTGACAGGTGCACGTATTAAGTAATTTCCAAAATCTGGTGCCTTGATATGTCCTACAGTATAGGCTTTATTCCCATTTGGCATCAGACTTGTTTAAACTGGATAAATTGGCAAGTATTGAAGGCCAGCAATATGCATCATAGCTTGATTAGCAATGATTAGAACTTGATTATTTATCCACGTGGTTTAGTCCATTTGGTAAGACATGATCACGGCAATCAAAATCAAGCATAGTCCAAAACAACCACACACAACTGGTGTCTGTTCTGGTTCGTGAACCTAATTTGGAAACCATTTTGCGCATTTCTAGAAGGTGGTTTTTAGCCAGAAGCAGAAAATGGGACCTAAAGTGGGATGGCATCATGCCTAAATGTTCATTATTCTGTGCTCACACAATGGTGCCACAAGAGGGTGGTAGAAATGTGGACTGGTTGGCTTTGTTCTAGCAGTACTAATCTGAATTGGTTTCAGAAATAGAACTTATTAGGTCAAAAAATTAGTGTGGAGACCAGTTTAAGGATCCAAATGAATTCTGGAGCAGTTAATTTGTGGTGTAAACATGATTTGAACTACTTCCTATTCAATTTAATGTCAAATTAAGTTGAAAATGTCACCCAGCTGTGCTCACTCTAATCATAATTATTTTGAATCTGCCAATGAACAGGTATGTGCATGGGTAGGTACATGGACAGCCTCCATTAAGTTATTTCTTAAAGATTGATGAGCATCCAGAGCTGTTAGATTATCGAGATAACATCTGGACAGAGATTAGATTTACAGCCCTTGGCTTCTGCCTGCTGTTACTGGAGCTCAGACAGAACTCTATGGTTCCTCCCTTCTCTGTGGAAGTCATCCTTTTTTTAGTAATGCACTTACCCTCTTAGGGCAAAACTGAATTTGGCTTATACTGACAAATCCAGATACAATGTGAGCCACACCATATCCTTATCTATACACACACACACACTCTATTTTTACCATGTCATCTCCAGCCCTAAGTAACAAACGCTTTTGTATTGTCTGTTTTTGTTCCTGTAGTGTGGTGAGAAGGGACACTATGCCAACAAGTGCACTAAAGGCCATCTGGCCTTCCTGAGTGGGCAGTAACATTCAGCCTTGAGGTCCAAACACCCAAGCCGGTCGGTCACCTGATGTGAGCAGAGACAGCAGGATGCGAGAGCTGGTTGGAGAGAGAACTCCACTGAGGAAACTGGCTGGAACTGCCAAATCCCAATGTTGTGTGTGTCACGTGTGTGATAAACTAGGCACACAGGGGACAAACAGCCAATCATTGCCTCGTAGAAACCTTGGATTCTAATTAATAACAATGTAGATACTGAGTGTGCCATGTGTTTTCATGGTTCTAGTTGACTTCTACGGCACAGTACCAGTCATTGTTATCCAAGAACTGTACAAGTTTGTGGTTTTCAGTTCTCCGCCCTGGTTTGTATTCCAGGAATCAATAAACACACTGTTGATAAATTTGAATACATACAGAAGGCTTTCATTCATGTTAGACATAGAAGGTAAAGAACATGTTGCCTCAGCCCAAACTACCTGATTTCACTGCAGTACCAACATCACAAACTGCACTCAATCGATGAATGTATCCACATTTATATTTTTAGTGTACAAATTAAAAGCTCAGCTTCTTGTGAAACACTTCCTAAATTATACTTCCACCCAATGACAATTTAGCATCTGTGCTTCAAATAGTGAATAGATGAGGAAGCTATGTTACATTATAAATTATTTTAACTTTAGTTTGTCTCACACCAGAATGTCAAACAAATCTGTCAATTTATTGGTCACAGTTACATATTGAACATAACAGATAGCTGAGAACAAAGAGGTGGGGGCAGTGACCCAATTCAGCCCCTGAAGGTCTGATGTCTGAAATGGAAGGGGCTTAGTGGTACTTCCTCCAGCGATCATGCTCTGAGGAAAACAAAAGGAAGCAAGATTAGATGGCTTCTATGTCACTGATGTAGCCAGGTAAAGATAATTTTTGCTTTGATGACTAAAACCAAAAGGTGACAAACATCAACCATGGAATGTGTTTCTTACTGATGTGATCGTATTCCCACAAGTAGCTGATGGCCACGTAACCAACCAGCAGCATGGCAACACCACCAATGCCTCCCTTCTTCACGTTTATATACTTGTTGTAGTATCTGTCATGGCCTTGAGGAAAGACATCACCATTAGACCAGAAAAACAAACAAATATCACATGGCAACAATAACGCTTTAAAGTGACAGGGTGACTGCTATAGTGTAGTTTGAAGGGGACAGCAGGAGAAGTGTGTGAGATATCAGGAAGTGTAGGGTGTCAGCTGGGTTACATTCTTGTATTATGAGTATTTCTTATTTAAATTGCGTGGGGGTATTTACTTTGCCTCAAGTGTCTTGTTGGATATGTACCAAGACACTTCATGCAGACTTTTTAAATCAAACAATTTTCCTATTACTATTGATGAACAAATCCAAGCTTAATTCCTCCCTAAGCAAGACCACAAATGTTAGTCCTGTTTCACCCCACGCACAGAGCTTAGCGCAACGGTGTAATACTCTTACTGCCATTTTAAAATCTACTGATTAATAGTTTCTTTAAAATGACACCTTGGTTCTTACACTTAGACCAATAATTTGGCCCATTAACAATGTTCAAAGTGGTGAAGGAACAAAAATCATGAAGTATAGGTACTGGGAAAGTGCCTATCTGACACGGCTGTTTTTTTAAGTTGGTGATCCGCCAAACGAAGTGAAGTTTGTTTTAATGTAAATGTTTTACATCAAGTTTTCTCACCCCTACGGACGGCCGAGATGATGCCATTGGGGGTGAAGTCCCGACGTCCAAGCCAGCTTCCCAGCTCGCCCAGTTTCACATCCATCAGACGCTTCTCAGCTAAGGGAACTGCAAGAAAAGAAAGTGACATTATACAATATTGTGTGGCTGTGAAAGGTAACAAAAGTTATAATTAAATAAATACAGCAGCTTAGGATTTGCTTTTGGCACTGCTTGACTTTTCTCTCAACAGGGAGGAAGCCCACTAACGTTGGCTGAAAAAATGTCTTAACTTATGTTGTTTATGGACAGCTGAGATATGTTAACCATGTTTACTCAATGTTGACGATTCACCCATATGTTAGTTGAATTACTGCAATGTTTATGTTCTGTGACAGAGTTGGCATAGTGGGTTTGAGATTTAAACTGTAAAATACAAAATGAATCCATTCATAAACATTCACTCATACTTCTAGTCTGTGGAGTTCCTTGAGAACATATGAGGCAACAATGAAACTCCTTTAATGTTAGATAATCCTCTATGCCGCATAATCCCTTCAATGGCACTAACCCACAAATAAATTAATAAGTTCAATATTAAATAATGCAGAACAGCCTTCGATCAAAAAATGATTTTGAAACGTTCAAAATTGTATACAAACACAGCATGAGGCGAAAGTAAAAAAAGTAAGCGCCAAGACTTGCGCTTCATTTGCAAAACTGGTCATACCGCGGGCCAACAGTGACGTGGTAAATGCTAATTCCGAGGTTAAAATTATTACAATGCAAGGCACGGCCTCTAATGACTTTGTAACGGTGTTCTTTAGATCTGCAAACATTATTTGGTTCACGCATTAAACGACAGCACCCAGCACTGGAACACACCGATTGAAGGGAGCCTGTCTGCAGCTGGCTACATTAAAAGCTAACAGTTTAAATGTAAAGCGATAATAAACTTATGGTTAATATACGACACTTACAACGCTATAGTCTAAACAATGTATATGAAAATTTGATGTTAAAACGCGGCTGGCGGTTCCATTTCGACCGTAAAAGCAGCAATGACAGGAAAAGTCCTTGACGTGACTTCATGATCGACAAACTGACTGCGGCCTTCAGCCACACAACGAGCAGCTACACACGCTGCGACTAACAAACACACACAAAACATGTAAAGACATGAAAATATGGTCACATAAAGCACGGAAAACTGAGAAATGACGATTATTTCCACAGAGGACACGCTATTACCTGGTCTGTCCGCCATCTTGACCGGTGCAGGCTGCTGCTAGGGAGGAATTATGGGAACAGAGAGGATACAAATGCATTATGGGAAATATTGTTGTTCTATAGTTTGACCGCCAGAGGGAAGCAGAGGAAAATTAAAACGCTCTGTAATCACAACACGTTATTATCCTGATTACAGAGAAGATATTAATTTTCAATACAATTATTCACTAAATAACATTGAGACACAATTTCCGGCACATTTGCTTTAGGCATTTGAAATGCAAGCCAAATTCTTAACGACATCCGCAATAATGACAACAAATACATATAAATTTTGACTTTGACTTTTAGGTAAATATGGGTATGAATAAATAAATTTCGAACCAGAAATTAATAGATAAATCACATAATTACTAAAACCAATTGTAAATATGTAGAAATATGCATTTATGGTGTAAATACGGCTCCTTCTTCAGCAACACAAAAATCAATATGTCGCTCTCTCACTCTCTCTAACGCACACATACAGAGTGAATTAGGCAGTGTCATAGTGGTTTGGCCGCACAGACCAGCCTGTCTCTTTTATTAGACTAATTTTCCTGCTTCACTGTAATGTCTTTCATTAGATGGAAGCTGTCGAACCCTCCCCCATCCCTTTCTCCTGCTTCAATCACCTTCATCGCCCACTCAACACATACATTACTGATGTTCGAGCTGTGGCTATAAAATGAGATTAATGTGATACACACAATAAGTACTGTGCATACATCAATTTATTCATAACAATAAGGCATTGATGATATTAGACATTGTCTTACTTCAAATAGTTTCAGATCTGTGTACATATATATGCATACACACACGTATATATATATATATATATTGTATGTATATACAGTATATATATATGAAATGCAGTCCATGTAAATGTAATACTGCATACTTTATAATACTGGAATACTGCCAAGTTTCTATTGCACATAGTGGTTTCACACTGTGTTCTGTTTGAAGTGTTTATCTACAGATGCAAAAAGTAGTTATTCAGCCTAAAATTGGACACTTTGTAACATTCATGCTCAGAGTGGAGGACACCAGATGGGTCAGACAGTATTCTGCGCTCTCCTCTGAGTACCGACTGTGAATCGATTGGAGGGACTGATGTTCATTTCTCTCACTCTGATCATTTGAACAAGTTGGACTAGCTTAGATTTGAACTCTTCCTGACCCCTGCCAGAATATTAGTTTCTGCTATAAACATCTCAGCCCTCTTTGTAAATACAGACTATTTGTTATAGCCCAGAGCAGCAGCATATAAACATATGCATGCCAGGTGAGAGCACAAAATCAAACTCATCCTCTGGGGAGGTGTGGCGTCTGTTCTGACTCCTCTGGGGAGACAACAGTCTGTTTACTCCAGAGAAAACTTCATGTTATGAACATTTTAGCAGTTCATAGTTAAGGTTACATTTTTCCCAAGGTTATTGTTATGGTTGAGGATACATAACCAGATTAAGGAAAAGAAGGCTGCCTGATGATGGCATTTCCTTACAGCTCTGAGAAGACCTAGCAAAAAACAGATATGAGCAATTCACATTTATTGGTATATCTCTATTTTTGTAACAATCTTTACCTCACCTGTACAGGTGAGCTCAGCTCTGTGCATCAAGCGGTGAACTCTGCCAGCAGGTGGTAGTCAAATTCCTCAAATGTGAGTCAAAGTGTCAAATCAGATTCTATAAGTGAAAGTAATGAGTTTGATTAATTTAACAATTAATTAATTAGTGTCTGAACCTGAGGGTCAAAATAAAATTTAAGAAACAAAATTCTGATTTGACATAAAATCTTTAATCCCCTTTTCCAATTGACTTTTTGTTCTACTTGAATTTATCTTCGTATCGTTAAAACATTAACATTATTTTGATTTGTGAAAATGTTGGTAATTCAGCCAAACCTGTTAACAACAACTGAGTTCTTTAAGTCATTCACATCCCTATTGTAAAATTAACTTTAGTAATTTATAAATGAATTAATCACTTATTTTTTAACATTTTTGTATTTATTTTGTCTAATTGGAGATAAGTGGATGTCTCATCATGCTGCAATTGAACCCTCCTGTCCAGGTACTGCTGCAGCGGAATAAATTTATGTAAGATTTCATTATTTGATGTTGATGATTCAGCTCTTTATTGACCCAAATTATTTTCCTCTCTTCTCTTCTCTTCTCTTCTCTTCTCTTCTCTTCTCTTCTCTTCTCTTCTCTGCTCCTCTCCAGTGGAAGCAGCATCTTGCGTCTCTCTGATTTCATCAGAACGTATAATTCCCTCCCGAACAAGGCCTGCCCCCCCACCCACTGTCATTTGCATATTCGTCCCCATCAAACAGCATCCCAAAAACGAACACATGTACGAGCTACAGCCACATAATAAATATACATAACAATAGGCTCACATTCAAATGTATGCATGCACACACACACACACACACACACACACACAAATTGCATTTGTACCCTAAAGGTTAGTAATAATCTTGTTTAGGGGCTCAACTCATAATAACAATTGACAGTTTTGTCCATGCTTGTGTATTAGTTATGTTGTAATTTGTGATAGTGCTCCCACAGTCCTTTGTTGCTTCAGAGAGGGTGCCTATACTAGTCACACACACACACACACACAGGCTGATTTTATTCCACCTCAAAAGGCAGGTGCCCTCACGCCCTGCCACAGAGACAACTCTGATGGAAAGTGATAGAGAGAGAAAGGAAGAGAGGAGAGAGAGGGATGGGGTGGGGGTCGGTGTGTGGAGCAGGAGGAGAGAATCAGATGAAGAGGAGACAGACAGGGAAGAAAAGAAGAGATAGACTGTGAGCAAAGGGAGAACACAAAAGCAGAAACACGAGCACAAAGAAAAAGGAGGATGAGGATGATGAATAGAGAATGGATGATGGAGGGAGTCTGTGTGTATGTGTGTGTGTGAGGGGGGTGTGTCTCCAGGTCTCTGCACACACTTCTCTAACACATGACTTTTAAACAGCCTGCAGATGCTTGTATTCATTCTCCTCCATCCTCTTAACCGTCTGTCTGCTCCTGTTTTTATGCGTCTCTGTCTGTCTTTTTTGATTGTTTCCTTTATTTTGCAGATTTCCTGTCCTGATGTCGGCTGCTGTCCTTCACACTCTGTTTCCTCTCTTTCTCTTTACAGTCTCCGTGTTCATGACTGTCATTGTCTTGTCCTATAGAGTCACATATTCCCCAGCGACCTGAATGTTTCTCCTTATCATCCTTTTTGGTCAAGAGCAGACAGACAGACAGACAGGCAGGCAGGCAGGCAGGCAGGCAGGCAGACAGTCAGGCAGGCAGACAGACAGACAGGTCAAGACATGGTTGTGGTTGCCGTGACCATCGACCCTCCTGCCCCTTTAGTAGTTATCTCATTGGACATATGGAGATCGCTAAAAGGAGCTCATTGAGGGTCCTTGAGGATGCCAGTATGTGTGTGTATGTGTGTGTGTGTGTGTGTGTGAGAGAGACAGAGTGAGAGAGAGAGGATACCACATGTGTATAAATGCTCCACGGGGACCTTCCATTCCCCGCTGAGATAATGGGTTCGACCACTAAATCAAAGTTTCCCCTTCACACTCACACACAGCTCTGGTTTAATGGATGTAATGGCACACGGACTGATTGAAGTTGGAGCGCTGCAGAATATGAACAACACAAAACAAATTAGCCCTACGCTAATCCTCAAACCTTGGCTTACAGTCGTACAAATGAAAACATTTGACAATAATTTTATTCTGTCGAATTTAGATTCAGTCTCATTTGCATCATCCATTTTCATGTCCTTGTTCTCCCAGACCCCTCCATCATATCATTGTCGGCTGAAGCGACCATCAGGGACTGAACCGTTTTAATGGTATTAACAGTCAGCACACAAACCCTGCTGCTTTATTCAATTACATTAGGAGCACGTTGGCCTCAGAAACACGGTAAAGCCTTTATGTGTTTTCACTTCTATTACGTCTTCAGTCTCTGGGAGTGACTCATCCTTATCCTGAGCAGAAAGTGCCTGGCATTTTTTTAGTGCTACTCTATCTCCTCTCCAATAGACTTGTTGTTGTTGTTGTTGTTGTTAAATGTCACATGAATGCTGATTGTTATTCCAATGACGCAGTTACCTCAGATTTTTATTTGGCTGCCAATGTAAATGTGAAAAGTGCTTTAATTTAAACATCCATGCCTTGTTTGTTTCCATCCATCCTTCCATCCTTCCACCCACCCGCTACACCTGCTCATTCTGTACAAGCTAGCGGGGGCTGCAGCACTGTTCCAGCACTTACAGTGAGAGAGTCTGGATCCTGACACTTTGAGACAGTCATTTTCAAACCAGGACGACTGACCACTGCTCCAATCCAAGGTGAGGTTGACCTGCCTAAAGGCTCTGCAGCAGACCAGCAGGTACACACAGCAACACACACTCTACAACACACAAACAGAGCTCTGAGGGCATAAAGGGGCTGCTGGTTACATAGCAACCCAAACAAACAGAGGCTGTAGAGTGGAGAGGCACACAGACAGAGAGAGAGAGAGAGAATCTACCCCCAATACCTATCTGTCTCCATCTGTCTGTGTATTGCTCTCTAAATATGTAATCAAGTATATATCTATATCATTATAATAAAAATATAAGAAGTGTGTCATGAAATATGGATCCATGCATTCTCTATATCTGTGTATTCTGTTCAGGGGGTGGGGGGTGAATGGGTGAAGGGTGAGAGAGAGAGTCTCCCATTCACACCTACGGGCAATTTAGTGATTCCAAGTGACCCAAGCAACATGTGTTCGGGGATGAGATGAAGCTGGACGCCCCAGGTGAAACACATGCAAAGAAAGAAAGAAAGAAAGAAAGGAAAAAAGAAAGAAAGAAAGGATTTTTTTAATAGTTTCATCAATAAATATATAAAGTTTGATGATAAATTTAAATGTTCTTTCAGCTCTTCAAGGAGCCACTTTAGCTCTAATGGGCTGAGTTTACAGTAAAATGTTGATTAGAACTGAAATAAAGGATGAAGTCTGCGTGTGTGCGTGTGAGTGAAAACGCATGTATTGGCATTGTTTAGTGTAAAATATATTATGATAATGATTATATGTGAGATAGAGCGATGATATGTTCTGCTAACCCCTCACACTGTCTGTGCGAGTGTGTGTGTGTGTGTGTGTAACGTGTCCAAGTGAGACAAATGCTGATGCTGAGCTCAGTCTAGTTAACAACAGCTAAGCAGTAAATGAATCAATATCATCCTTGCTCTAACCATCCCTGAATGTCAATGAAAAACATAGTCTCTCTCTCTCTCTCTCTCTCTCTCTCTCTCTCACCTCATCTTACTGTAATAAATTCTCCTGCATTTGCACTTTCCGTCTCTCTCTCTCTCTTCCCTCCTCCTCAGAATGCCTCTTAACTTTCACTTTCCCCTCAGCCCCCTCCCCACTCTAAGTTGAAAAGGCCTCATCAGCAGGACCGTATGCATACACACCACACACACCGTACATACTTGCAGTACTCTAAAAGCTCCGCCTACAAAGGGCACGCAATAGAAAATAGAAACTGAATATTAACAATATAATGTCATATGAATAAATATTCTGAATATTAAATCCAGTAGATAAGATAGTTGGTTTCATCCTTTAGTATGTTTGTGTGTATGTCTGAGTGTGTGTATAGTGAATTGTGCAGTCTTCTATATATCTTTGAATTTTTGGTCTTGCTCTGCATGGTGTTCCCTCTTGCTCGTCCCTGCCCCTCCCCCCTCAATCCTCTGCTCTCTCCATCTAAAATTCCTTTTCCTCAGACGCTGCGGCTCTGCTGTTTCCTTCTCCCTCTCCTTCTCCTTCCCCTCTCTGTCTTCACTCGCTCAACGTCCCCGTGTCTCCGTCTCTGTGCAGTCTTGCCTCTTCCCTGTTTCTTCTTCATGTCTCTCATCCCTCCTCCCTTCATCCGCCACCATCCCTTCATCCCGCTGCCTCAGCATTGACACCTGTCTCTTTCTGTGCTCCTCTAACTTGCCTGCCTCCAACCTGTTTCTCTCCCTCTTTCCTGTCTGTCTACGTCCATGTTATGGTTAAGACCCTATCTGCTCCTTTCACATTTGAATGTTCTCTATTTTTGGTAGCTCTCATTTCCTTTTCATCTTTTTACCACAGTTTATCTCTTTTTGCCTCCCCCTCGCTCTGTCTTGATCCGTCTCTCTCTGAGGTTAGCGGAGGTGGAGAAAGGCGGTGCTACAATCAGTATGCAGAGTCATGGTGCTGTGCCTCTGCCATCATTGATTGAACAAGCAGCTAAATATAGACACTGTTGAGGCTCAGCATCTTTACCAGGCTGGAAGGAGGGAGGAACGAGTGGATGGATGGACACATGTACAACCCACACACACACTGGCAAAGTGGCATGAAACAGAATTAAACACAGCATACGTGCAGATAATTTATTGTTTACATGTACACAGCAGCACTCAAATACAAAGAAACAACACACACATTCACAATCCTGCTGGGATTTGATAAGACACACAAATAATCCCATTTTACTGAAGGACGCGTAACA
Source organism: Brotula barbata (assembly GCA_900303265.1). Taxonomy (NCBI): domain Eukaryota; kingdom Metazoa; phylum Chordata; class Actinopteri; order Ophidiiformes; family Ophidiidae; genus Brotula; species Brotula barbata. The sequence goes on along the minus strand of OMNV01011362.1, from coordinate 23,391 downwards.
CTGTGACCTTTTTACGCATTCATAACAGAGAGCTCCGCTGGAAATTATTTATCGCACACATAAAAAGAAATGAGCGCCGTGAGACCCATTAGAAAATACAGGCGTGTGTTAAAAGAGGAAGGAAAAAAGGCAACACGACGGAAAGGAGGAAAGACAAGGAGAGGAATATGGCTGCATGATGGCATCAAAAAGAGGACTGTGAGTGTAAGCCATTGGTTCAGATACGAGTGAACACATAACAGTGCTCCATAAATGATAACACAGTTAAACCACAGCATATTGGCCCCTTTGAATAGAATAGAACAGACTAGAATAGAATAGAATAGAATAGAATAGAATAGAATAGAATAAATGAGAACAATATCATTGGCATACTTCAACTTAACTAAAATCCTGCATTATGTGGCAGTGTTGAACATATAAACATATTTATATATACATATATATATACGTATATATATACATACAAAACCCTGACCCCAACCCTAAACCCAATTGGCCATGACTGTTATGAGATTATGTGACTTAAGAGCCAATTCCAGCCAGGAGAAGGACAAAAACAGTTCTTATGCCCTTTCTGTTCTCAGTGACAACATGACTGTTTTCAAACCAGCTGAGTTCGTTCCAGGCTATCATGATAAATATAATATATGTCATAAGTCCAGAAAACATCTTACCAAACCTCAGTCCGTCCTCTCTTCATTTTTGTATGTCTGTCCCAATATATGCCCGTACATGTCAGCAAAGCCAAGTGCGTGTATACTTACAATTAATATAGGGAGGTGAGCTGTACTGGTTGGTTTCCACTGAGTTGGTTTAAAAGGAAGATTAATCCTCAACAATTAGAGGTCACTAACAGAGCTCATAACACTGCTCACAGTCCTCTGAGTTCACTTTTTCCCCCAGACAAACACCAAACTACTTATAGGAAAATTAGAAGATTTATCAAGCAAATTCACTCCACACCAGGCACCATCTCCTTTTGGATCTATACCGTAGACTTAACTGCTGACAGCATGTCAACAATAATGAATTATCCAATAAAAATCAATCATCTGATGATATAAAATCACCCATAACGTAGCTGTTTAATTGGCACTACAAAATGTAATGAATTTAGCAGGAATTCCAAAAAAATCTATTATGAATGAAAAGAATAAACAGCAGGGAGATTCTGTATTCAGGGGCTGCTGGTGGAGCTCACAGATGGGATTCAAACCCTCAACCTGCAGTGCACCACAGTGGGCCCCAGATGTGCTCTGCTGCAATGACAGTACAGCTAAAAAGACAGCTGGACCAAATCCCACAGAACCCGGCTGCACAGTGGCACAGTAACAACAGCAGGGGAGGTGGAATATGGAGGAGCATCTGCTGGAATAATAAAGCATCGGAGTATTAAACTGAAGTGATGAAACTGACAATCATAGGTGTGTGTGTGAGAGAGAGAGACATAAAATAGGTCTCCATAGTCAAAACTTGTGCAAATGACAAAGGGAAAGACAAGTCAAAATATAGTATACACATCTATTGTCACTAATACGTACTAACACACACACACACACAGATCGAGAGAGAGAGAGAAAGAGAGAGAGAGGGAGAGAGAGGAAAAGCATGGGAGATCTACTCCCTTAGGATGAAGTGCGTGTATAAACTGTCTGAGTAGTTATCATTTTATAAACTGTGTGTATGCGTTCCCTCAGTGTGTGTGTGTGTGTGTGTGTGTGTGTGTGTGTGTGTGAGAGTGTGTGTAATAGATAGAGAGTCTTAATAAAAAGTCACATTTCCATTTTTACAGTCTTTATATGGCTCCGTTTGGATTTTACAGCTGCTGGTTCTACAACATGTCCTCCTCGTTATCATCGTGTCGTTCCTTCACTGTTCACACCTGGGCTGCTGCTGCTGCATCATGTGACTCTGTATTATGATAGGTACAGTAGAGAGACAGACAGGAAGGACAGAGGACAGAGGAGAGAGAGGGGATGACATGCAGCAAAGGGCACGGGTCGGAATCGAACCTGTGATGTTAGCCACCTTAGCCACCTCCTTTTCAACAGTGTGAACCCAGAGTACTCCGGTTTCCTCCCACCTCAGCTCAGGTGAATTAATGTATCCAAATTAACCATAGGTGTGAATGGGAGTGTGATTGACCTGTCCAGGGTGGTCCAGTGGACAAGACTTACATATCCACACTTTTCCACCATTGTCTTCTCCCACACTGTCTAACACTTCCTTGTTTGTCCCGATTGGCTGACGACGTTGTCTTGTGATCTAATTTCCCTGAGAGTGTCAGGTCAGACACAGTCGTCTGACCTGACTCACAACAAACGCATGATGGGAAAAAGGCTGACACATTTTGACTTTTATGACATGATAACTTTAATAACTCCGACTTTATAGTTTAGTTTGAGAGTGATAGTTTTTTTTAATCCGGTTACTTATTACCTATAAAAAAATAAAATAATAGTCCCTTATTAGTCCCTTAAATGTTACTGCCTGTGGTTTACTGCAGGAGTGTTAGGATGGACTGGAGCTACTGAGGCGAGAAGAAAAGCGGATGGATGAGCAGTCAGAAGCAACACCCTCCTCCTCTTCCTCCTCCTCCTCCTCCTCCTCCCCCTGTACATCCGTCCTCCCATGCCTCCTCGTCTCTCCGCTCAGGCTGCTGTTGCTGCTGGATGCTTGGTAAGGACTGACAGAGACGGGACAAAGACAGTCCAGGGGCGACAGAGACACCAACGGAGGAAGGACGGAGGAGGAAGACTCCGCTCCTTCTGCCGCTGCCGTGAAGGACAGACAGACGGACGGACACGGAGGTACCTGTTGTTTGGGATTTTCATTCATGAGACAAAATGATGACGGCGGACAGAAAAAAACCCGTAAAAAGCCGCTGCTGTTGACATTTATCGACATGATTTGAATGAAAAATAGAAAAGAAGCAGGACGATGAATTGAAATGATGCCATGTTCGGTCGCCTTATTCTGTTTTCGGCTTTTATAAATGATAAAATCTTCACTTTCAGCCTCATGGGATGGAGTCAGAGATCACAACCTCCAAATGATGGTCCAAACACAGACGGAGGATTATTTTCTGTCCGTTTATAATCTACAACTAAACAATGGGGGGAAACACGGGACTGCAATTCAATTATGGCTTTAATTTAAAGGGAAGAAGGACGAGAGCGCCGCCCCCTGGATGAGAATGGAAACATCTGATAGTCTTATTGTGTGTGTGTGTGTGTGTGTGTGTTTATTAGATGAGCGGAGCAGCAGTGTCTCACCAGTGTCTGTGCTTACATTAATGATGACATGTTGACAGATGTCCCTTGTCCCGTGACAGACAGGTGGACTGACTCCATGTGTGTCTGGTGTGTTATGAAAACGACAGTTACCGGTGTCAGTGTGTTGTGTTTGAACAGGCCTGTGTGTGCGTTGGGGCTTTGTGTGCAGTTTGTGTGCCAGTGTCAATACTCATTTATGTGGAGCGGCAGAGTAATGCTGACATTGTTTGACAGCCACCTGCTGACTGTAATGAAGGAAAACAGCGGATTGAGGCTCTCTCTCAATGACAGAAGGCTTTACGTGTGTGTCTGATACACTGTCAAACAAAGTGTGTTCATAAAAGCAGCAGTGTGTTGTCACGACGGAGCTGATGTTCTGTCAACTCTGTTCTCTGCAGCTGTTTGTTTGTCTACTTTACTAACCTGCAGCCTAATATACGTCTAAGCCTGACAGGACACGACACTTATCATTATATAAAGGATTAACAAGGCTCAGGAGCTGCATTATCCTGCTCATTATACTTACAACGTACCAAAGAATCAAGTCATTTCACACTGTAGTTTAATTTGATGTGAATCGAATGAACAGATGTTAATTTTAAATGCATTTGTAACTGATTACAAGCTTCTGTTAAGAAAATATTGAGGGGCAGGTGGAAAATGCCTATCATGCAACAATTGTTCATTGGCCGCAAGTAGTCAACAAGCACGGAGATCATAGGTCAGTGGGTGATGTGAGTAAGATATGAACATGATATAGGGGAATATAAACAGAAACAGGACTGTAAGTGATAATAAAGGGCTGTATTTACAAAATTTATGTGCGCACCATTATATCCTCTAAAAAGCTGCCATCGGCTCAACACCATGACAAGAATCTCACTCATACTGGATCCTGATGGATGGAGTTTTACAAAGTAGTTACTTACTTCGATTGCAGGAGAGCAAAATCCAATCTGACTGAATGCAGGTCATCATAGTGAGTGGTCCTGTGTCCGTGTTTGGTGTTGTTAAACGTTAAAAAAACTGATCAAAATGAATTTTTGTATGTACTGGATAGCTGTTTAGAGGCATGAACAACACTGTGGTTCATGGATTTACTCAAAGAAGCTCAGAGCTCCATAGTTTAGGCTCTTTGTAGGTTGTATGTCTGTTAGCATTTTCAGCGTTGATGCTTGAAATCTATGATTGACCATCAGAATAGAACATTAAAGTGGACTGATAAGCATCAGTGGTTTACATCAACTTCTCTTCTCTTCTCTTCTCTTCTCTTCTCTTCTCTTCTCTTCTCTTCTCTTCTCTTCTCTTCTCTTCTCTTCTCTTCTCCTCTCCTCTCCCCTCCCCCATCTTCTCTTCTCTTCTCTTCTCTTCTCTGCTCCTCTCATGTCTTTTTCCTTTCTAACTCTCTTGTTTCTCCCTGCAGATCACCAGGAGGTCTCCTCTCCTTCCCTTCCTCCGTGCCTCTCTGAGTGTGTTCAGCATGCGTTTCCCTGGGCGTATGTAAGAATCAACAGGAGTCTTTAGTTTGCTTGTGTTTTAAGATGGGTTCGGTGGGAGCAGAGCGCCGTAAGCAAACGCCGGCTCAGACGCCCGAGGAGAAGGACATGTGGAGGGATGGAGGGAGAGCTGGATGGAGGGATGGAGGAAGAGAGGGCTGGAGAGAGGTGAGAGAGGGCGGCGTGGTGCAGAGCTACAGCTTCGACTCGTACCAGCTGGAGGAGGAGGAGATCAGTAAAGACGCCCCGGAGCGAGGAGTGCTGGCTCTGTCGGAGCCCGGTAAGGGCGTATCTAACTATCTCTGTTTGTCCTGGTGTGGTTTCCAATATAAATAGAAACTAGTTTGGTGATCTTCCCAGGCTTTTCCCAAAACCACTTATTTCTAGAAATTCCCAGAAGTGAGGAAAGCTGGACTGACAACAAGTGGAACTGTCATAAAAGGTCTAGAAGGCTGAGTGTGACTGAGTGTGTGTCTGCGTAGTGTGTGAGAGAGCATGTTGGCTGGGTGGAGATGGGAAACAAAAAAACACAAGGAAATACAGAGGGTGAGTGAAGGGAAGTGTGTGTAAAGCACAAGTGACAATCATGTCAAGAGAAAATTGCTGTGTTGCCTGGATACTCAGGCCGCACAAAGGCCAAGTTAATCAAATCAGAGATGACGAAGCGAGCGCTGACAGGCCTCCCCTGCTCCCTCTCCCTGTAACTGGTTTCCTATGCTCCTCTTCTTTCTCTCCGTTGCTTCCTCCATCTCCTCTCCTGCAGCAGTCAGTCATCATATGTCAGGTAACACAATAGAGAGAATCTCCAGAGAGAGAAAGAAGCAGGAACGTGAGAAAAGGGACTGAAATAGTGAATAAATGTCAGCGATGGCCGTCTGTACGTCCGCTGTGGTTTAAAGATGAAGTTTAGGACGGAGAATCCATTCGACTATGTTTGTACTTCACCTCGTGTGTCAGAGGACTTTTGACTTTAGCGTGTGTGTGTGTGTGTGTGTGTGTGTGTGTCATATGTCACACTCAAACTGAATATCACAGATTTCCTTGGATGCAAGCAGGAGGACAACAGTATACATCAAATTTAGGATGTTTTTTTTGCTATATTTTACTCTATATACACTTTGTGGTTCATTCAGTTCTAGGTTTGTTGTGTTTTCTTTTTCATTTTTAACTATTTTCTGTCATAGCCAGTACACGTTTGACAAGAAAAGGGACGATTCTGCTTTTTTGAGTGTGGTTTGTTCGAGATGGGGGTGGTGGAATATTATCACATCATAATATTCACAAGACATCGGCCAAGGACTCATCACATTCTAATCAGAATCATAATATCATAATCACAAAACCAATGCCAAATGATTTTTTTTAATAAAGACGCTGTTTCATTCTTTTGCCTCATGTCCCTGAACTGCAATCATTTTAAAATATTCTAATCCACTTCTACCCTCACATTTATATCACTTTTTTAAGAGGTCCATCAGTAATTGTACCACGGTGGCCTCAGCTCCCAAATGCTGCATAATTGGGGTATTCTTTAACCAATGTATTATTTCATTTATGACTTTAATTTGTGTTCATTTTCTGAATAATTCTGATTCACTTTTTGAACACGAGTCGAAGCTGAAGGACATATGGTAATAAAATATGTCGGATGACACGGCAGCTAATTGATAATAATAAGCTCTACAGGAGTTTAATCGCTTGCTGTCAGTTCTGTGCTGCCTGCTTGTTTGTCATCTATCAAACTGTATTGTAATTAAGTCGTAGCGTGTCACAGTGTTATTCTGTAAAATGTGCATTGAACTGTCGCCTGTGTCACACCGGGCTGATTGACTCAATGGACTGAACTGTGAATTATTGAATCGCATGCCACAGGTTGACTCCACTCTCGGTAAGTAGACGAATAGAAATATAATTCATCGATCGTAGTTGCTGTGGTATCAAATGACACGGAGCATTTGATGTAATTACCGTTTTGATTGCACTGCAAACTCACAAGATTAGGATTAAGAGTTACATAGTATACAGAGAACCTACACATCGCACTGCGATCGTGAAACTAAACCAGCGGCCACACCGAGCTGCTCAGGCTGACTCTCCTCCTGCGGTTACAGCGTCATCATTCTTGATGAGGTTTAATGAAAATTGGGTTCTCCGGGTTCACGTTGTTTTCAGGTCACTCTCCTCACCGTGTCTGTGATTTTACAGTCTCGACTCTGAATCCTCTAACCCTCGACTCCTTCCTTCTTTCCTGCTCAGACTTTGAGGAGCCCATCCCTGACGACCGTTACCATGGTATCTACTTTGCAATGCTATTGGCTGGAGTGGGCTTCCTGCTGCCCTACAACAGCTTCATCACTGACGTGGATTACCTGCATCACAAGTTTGAAGGTTTGACACGGATGAACAAAAACAGCCAGAGAGTGAACACATGAATGAATGTTGACGTGGCACGCTCACGGTCAGATAAATTCACACTGGGTGATCATGTGGCCGTGATGTGTTTCAGGGACGTCCATAGTGTTTGACATGAGTCTGACTTACATCCTGGTGGCACTGTTGGCCGTCATTCTCAACAATTTCCTGGTGGAGAGACTCAGCATGCACACAAGAATCACTGTGGGTAAGTCTGACAGGAAACCGATGACTTTTCCACAGCACACTGATAGGAACAAACTCTAAATCAAAAGGTCACATATCTCATTATGGTGCAGTCCTTTCTGCTCTCTTAATGGATCCTCTGTGATCCGTGAAGATGCAACAAAGCGTCCGTGCTTATTTACTCATAAAATCATTGTTCTGGAGCCTGAACCCCAAAGGAAGTTGACCTTTCTTATTTATTTTTTGCTTATTTTTGTACCATGCATCATGTCAGTTTCCCTCTCTGAATCTTTCAAAACCATTTAACATGAATGCACTTATACACTGATATTACACAATATGTGGCTTATGGTTGGTTGAAACTTAGAACAAAAGCTACACACAGCCAGATAAAATTTTAAGATGATATTCTAGTGTCAAAATGTGGCTCCAAATTATCCCTTGAAAGCATCTTTCTCTTGTCTCTGCATACATGATGTTTCCTAAGTTTTCCAGCTGCCCAGTGTACAGTAAATTGAACCGTATACTTCACATCCTTTACGAGATGGCTTTCTAGTTAATGTGCTGTCACCCGCTAACACAGCTTTCTCTCTCTTACTCTCTCGCTCTCTCGTTCCCAGGTTATATCTTAGCCTTGGGCCCGCTGGTCTTCGTCAGTGTGTTTGACGTGTGGCTAGCAAATTTCACCACCAAACAGGCTTACATCATTAACCTGGTGTCAGTGGGAGTGGTAGCCTTTGGATGTACAGGTAATAATCAATCAATCAAACAATCAGTTCTCCAATATACAGTATCAGTCCATCCTCCATTTGTTGGCTGGTTGTATGACTGTAGCATTGCCTTGGATTGTACCGGTATGACGGGTGACAATGCATCAGTCTGATTGTTCACTGAGCGGTTTTGCTGTTCTCCCGGGGACGGGGACGGTCTCAGACTGTACGCCTGGTTGTGATATGTCAGCATTTCTGGGTGATTATTTCTGACAGCTGTGTGGACACAGAGTGTAAGCATGCTCTCCCACTCTAATACACATGAGCTATCAACTCATGATTCCAGTCGGATCTGCAAAAATTTCCTCACATTTTTCAGTCCTCACAGCTCCAGCAGCATAACAGAAAGAGCAGAACTCATTCAAAAACATCAATCAATCAATATAAACAAATCTACTACCACCCAGGGGGATCAGTTCAGACCAGACTAGACTTCACTACTACAGAGAGATGCAATTTATACTCGCGTGGGTTGATTTATGAATAGTTTTTCAGATCAAAATTTACAGTTCCAGTAGTCTGAGCTGTTGTTTATCACATCTGATTCAGATTTTTGAGACTTTTAGCAGCAGAGCTTTTGGTTTTTCATACACATGAGACATATTCAAATACATTTCAAATCAAATAGAACTTTATTGTCATTTTACCAGACACACAACAGGAGTGCAGGCAGAATGAGATAGTGTGTCCTAGGGATCGCTAAATACAACAATTTAGTACTATGAAACCTATTCCTGTCCAAAATGTTATTTATTTTACGCGTTATTTTTCATTTTGTGACATTTAGTTATGTTGCTGGAGCCAGATTTGGATTTAAACAAAACTGTGTTTTTCTAAGATTTGTCCTTTTAATGCCATGTATGAAATTTTAATGAGATATTACTGTAATTGTACTATTTTGCCGTGTCTTATCGGGGGAAACAGCGCTACCGAACACTAAACAGAGCCCCAACCACAAAGAAAAAGAAAAAGAACAAATTTGGTCCAAGTTCCTCAGCCTCTCTTTGTTTGTAGGTTGTTATTATTTGATTTCTGCAGAAATTGCTGATTTTAAGTTCAAGAGTTTAGGACAGCGGATGGAAGTAAATCAATAACCTGTGATGCAGTGATGACTCTGATAACAGCTTTCCCATCAACCCCCAGTGCAGCAGTCCAGTTTCTATGGTTACATGGGGATGCTGCCCAAGAGGTACACACAGGGGGTGATGACCGGAGAGAGTAAGGATGCCTGTTCCCACAAACACACTCTATATTCACACTGAAGTCTGGAAATGATTCGTCTCCATCTCTCTGTGTGTTTTCATCTCTCTCTCTCTCTCTCTGCCAGGTACAGCAGGGGTGATCATCTCCCTCTCTCGAATCTTCACCAAGCTTCTGATCACGGACGAGAGGAAGAACACGCTCATCTTCTTCCTGGTTTCCATCAGCATGGAGATGCTCTGCTTCCTGCTTCACCTGATGGTCCGCCGCTCCCGCTTTGTATGCTACTACACTAATCATGCTCAAGGAAAAGGTCAGGGCAAAGGTCACGATCCACGTGACAACGGCACTGGATACAGGGTTCACCATGATGTCACCACAGAGGATGTCAAATTTGTAAGTTTCACTCAAATGTGCTTGATCTGTGTTGTGTTTGCATTTTTGCCCTAGCAAACACAAACTCTCACTTTCTATAGGAATGTTGATATCCTTTACAAGTAAAAGCCTTGACTAAAATTACATACTGAAGTAAGATGAACAGTACTAGTAGCAACATACAAAGTATAAGTAAGTATAAGTATTCATCGTGAAGAATATCAGAGTTTTACTTTTGTTACTTTTACTCTGGTCAGCACTAGTACTAGTCAGGTGATGATATTGGATCTCCATTTTTGGGGAATTTGGTGGGCCTCAGCGTGCCATCTAGTGGACCGCAGAGGCAATGGTGCTACCGAATGGTTGGATTGTTATTATCATTATTATTTGTAATTTACAAAGCTACTGAACTAGGTTATGCACTTGTAAATGTGTGCCCATGCTTTTAGCAGTATGCACGTGCGTGTGTGAATGACACTGTTCTTTTTCTTGCAAATTTTATAAAGTCAGAGAATATCCCAATTTTTTTCTCACAAATTTGCGAATTTATAATTTCAGATAATTTGGTTCTATATTTTTATTGTTATTTTCTACCTACGGTGACCCTAAAACACCGTCGTACATTTATATGCCAATTTTTTTTCCCAACAGATATGGACCTCAGGTTATAAAAGGTTGAGAACCCCTGAAATACGTAATATCCTCAGTAGATAGTACACAACATTATTTATTTTCTGACAAAATCAGAGGAAATAGCCAACATTAGCTGACTAGTTAGTGCTGGTGCTTGCTAGTGTTAGCGTTAGCTAGGCAGCTGACTTGAGAGAAGAGGTGAAGACAGAGGATTGTAGAGAAAAACACTGATTGGAGGGCCCCATGTTCACTGAACCGTGTCCTTTTTTGGTGGCCTGTCCCGGCTGTCATTGGGATTGGATTACGTTCTGCATGTCACGATATGAAAACACTGCCAATGGGATTAATTAGCAACGGGATTTCACTGGCAATATGAAGAGGGGGTAATAAGAGCTGAGAATATAGACGGTGGTGGTTCTGGTGATGCAGAAGACGAAAATGGATGGGGAGGCAGAGAGGGAGTCAGAGCACTGAGAGGGAGAGATAATGGAAGAAAACAGAGAGCGAAAGAGTGAAAAAAGAAGAGTCTGGGGAGGGGAGGGGGCAGGGGGTACTTTGTACCTGAGGCAGCACTGCTGTGTACCTGGAAATATTCATCATCGCACTGCTCAGAGATACACAGCCTGCTGTGTTCAGAGGAAGACACAGAAACTCATCTTTTCCTGTGTGTGTGTGTGTGTGTGTGTGTGTGTAGTGTGCACTGTTTTACCTCTGGTTGCCGGGGGAAACCGAGGTAGCACTCTACATTATGGGATAATCAAGGAGAGTGGTGCCTTCTGACCCACAAGTACTTTTAATCAACTAATGGATCGGGTTTGTGTGTGTGTGTGTGTGTTTGTCCCTCTGTGTAAGTTTTGATGTGTAAGGAAAGGAATATGTTAGCTTATATGGTCAGGTAGAAGATATTTTTGGTGTGTTTATGGGTTGGTGTGTGAATGAATGAATTCTATGTACATGTCGATTCAATGACCCATCCTTTACAGGATTATAAGACAATAGAACTTATAAAATAAAGACACCCAAGATTAATACTTTACACATTATCTAACTTCCTCTCACCACACTGTTTGTGTGTGTATGTGCGCATATGTGCTTGTGTGTGGGCCGCTGTAATAGCGACTGCCATAAAATATGTCATCCAGCCTGTAAGCATCTCTCTCTCTCTCTTCTCTCTCTCTCTCTCTGTCTGTGTGTGTGCGTGTAGTGTTTTGCCCCGTGAGTCATGTCGATGACCTTCAGAAAGCCACACTGTGTTCTTTTGTTTTTTGTCCGATTGATTTGATCATTGATTGTGTGATAATAATTAGGTTGACCGTCTGGAGTTTGTGTGTTTCTTCAGGGAAATGGTGGGACAGCAGCGCCCTCTACAGACGACACCGCTGATGACACTGTTGGTGGGACGTACGTGAGATTTGATGCACCCAAAGCCAAAATCAGGAGGACCTGGCCAGGAGTCCGTGGTACTGTCTCTGTCTCTGTCTCTGTCTCTCTCAGTCTCTACTGCATCACTGCCGTTACATCTTGTATTGTTTTTTATTACTTTTTTTTCCCCCCCCAAAAAAGCTCAAAAGTAATCTGCACCCTTATTGTCACAACCCATTCACAGATTAAGAGCTCTGTTTGCATTTGGTGTAGACAGTTAATTATCTTATTTCCTCATGTTTCCATGGATTAACTTGATCTCAGTAATTCACACAAAAATCAGATTGTCAGCTGTTATGTAAGCCCCTCCTCTGTCCTGTTGGCAGACATGATCCTGCATCGTTACGTGGTGTCCCGTGTGATCTGGGCCTACATGCTCTCCATCGCAGTGACCTACAGCATCACCCTGTGTCTCTTCCCTGGTCTGGAGTCAGAGATTAGAAATCCCACATTAGGGGAGTGGCTCCCCATCCTCATCATGGCCACCTTCAACATGTCCGACTTCGTTGGCAAGGTGAGGGGCAGCTCATGAGCAATTTTCCAAAGTGAAAGAAACAAAAAACAATACTAAGAAAGTTAGAGAGAAAAGTGGAAGTTACCAGGATGTGTGTAAAATAATTAAAACATAATACTTGGGGCAGTTTTTGGATTCCAAGCCTTGATCAGGGTTCTCATTTATTTATTTATTGATTGATTGATTGATTGATTGATTGATTGAATAGATAGATAGATAGATAGATAGATAGATAGATAGATAGATAGATAGATAGATAGATAGATAGATCAAATTTTCGTTGCCGTATGACATGCAGACAACAAAAAAATGCAGAGGACACCAGAAACACATAAGCATAAACCGAGTATTGATTCATTTATCAAATATTGAACCTAAAACACTGACTAATTTACTTAAAGTAATAAACAATAGTCTTATCACTAAGACACAATAATTTCCCAGTAATTAATAACACAGAAAAGTTCCTAAACATCTTATGTATATGACATCTGTCTTTTACTGGATTTGTGTGAGGTCAATTATAAAAATAAGACAAAAATAATATAGAATTATGGTTTTTAACCACAAGAATTTAGTGCTGATTTCTGCGTTGCTGCAGTCCGCTGTGAGTCATTTTTGAGTGACAGAAAGAGATGAATTTTCAGAAATCATACACTCCTGGGCCCCACAGAAGCAGAACATGTCACTGACATTAACACACAGCAGAGACCTTGAGAGTCGTCCTACTTATTAGAGCTGAAGGTACGGAGGGGAAAAAATGGGCTTATTTTTAGATAATTGCGGTTAGCTAAGAGGCCTTAACCGAATGCTCCGAAATAAAAGCTTATCACTCGTCCTTGAGTCATAATTTTGACTTTGAAAGCAAAATGTCAAAATGTCAGTTATTTTTCGTGTTACTTTGTCCTCATAGTGAATATTTTGTTGAACTGAGAACAGCGAGATACAAAGAGAGGAGACAATGAAAAGACAAAGTGGAAGACAAATGAAGGAAGACAGGGGGGAGACAAAGGTGCCATCACAAGGAAAAGTGGAGAATTGACTGGATAAAATAAAAAAATCCTTTTGGTCTTATTCAGTGTTCAGCTGTCAGAGCATTGGCATACTAGAAACTAAAACTAAAGGTCATTAAATGAGCCTTCATCTTATGTCTCATCCTTTTAAGATAAGATAAGATAAACTTTATTGATTTATTGAAGTAAAGCAGCAGTTACAGCAGCTCATGAGGTACAGGAAGAAAGAGGATAAATAGAGTAAGACAAGTGCTAACTAGACGAAAAGATATAAAATACGAGTCAACAAACTACACACACAGCAGACATATATACACTTTACACACCTTTCACTTATACAAACATATGGAGATATATGGAGAATTGTGCAGGATGATTGCACACAAATTGTAAATACACACATGATCTGTAGCATTATATGAAGATAAAACAGTAATAATATTGACTTGTAAATAGATAATTGCACATGGAATATTGAAAAATGTATAATATAATATAATATAATATAATTCAATTAATCAAGATGAGACAAATCCAAGTCTACACAATCGCAGTACTAGTCTCAGTACTAGTCTCAGTACTAGTCTCAGTACTAGTCTCAGTACAAGTCACCGCACAAATCACAGTTGTCAGATGTCTGAGTATGACCAGAAGTTTATACTTTCTAGTACAAAGTTCAAGGTCATTAAACATTTGAAGTTTATTTAATTGAACTTATTAATTTCCCTCAGTCAGTCTTAAGTAATAGAGTTAATACGACTGCTACAGTTAATACAGTATTTACAGTTACAAGCTTTGTGGTTACATATGACCCGCATGGTGCTGTTTTATTTGTATTGTCATTATTTTTTTATATTTGTTCAGGGATTTTATCCTATTTAGATCTGGTTTTTAGTGCGATGACATCACAGTGTGCTGAGGCTTTATGAACGAGCTCAGGGATTTCATGCTGCTTATGTCATTTCCAAACTGCTGCCTGTTAATTCTTGTTTCCTTCTCATAATTCCTTAGCAATAAAGAAGCTTATTCCTGTCACCTTTTATGTACTCAGCTTATATTGATTCTGCTCAAGTGCCACTGAGCAAACCACTGAATCTCCACGAGCTGCAGACCAATTTTCTGTGAGTTCAGCCTCTTTATAGATCCATAAATGAAATCTTTTGTTTCTCTGTGACAGATCCTGGCCGCGCTGCCGTATGACTGGTCTGGGGGCCGCCTGCTCTTCTTCTCCTGCCTCAGAGTGGTCTTCATCCCTTTGTTTGTCATGTGTGTGTACCCGGCCAACGCGCCCACCCTGTCCCATCCTGCCTGGCCTTGTCTCTTCTCCCTCCTCATGGGAGTCACTAATGGATACTTTGGCTCCGTGCCGATGATACAGGCAGCTGGCAAAGTGCCACCTGAACAAAGGGAGCTGGCTGGTAAGACATAGTGTGTATGTGGGGGTGTGTGTGTGTGTATGAACTAGTGTAGTATATGTACCTAAACTGCAGAGCAAAATAAGGCTTTTTAAATATCACCATAGTGACTGTAGGTTACTACGAGTTGGAACCAAAACACACAGTTGCTAGCGGCCAGGAACAGAAGAAGAATTACGACAGACTCCAAAATGAAGGACCACAATCCAGCCTGCATGGTTTAGGTTACTGCAAATCACCTCACACACTCACAGTGTGAGCTGCCATGAATGTATCAAATCACTGTGACTGTACACTTTGCAGGAGGCGTTCGTTTTATGATGAGCAGAAATAGATAATATGATGTCCAGAAGGATTTACAGCCCAAAGTTCTGCGTGTTTTTCACAGTTGAGGGGCTTACATGGTACAGTTATAGCAGAAACATCTGCTGGACGTCATGATGAAGTGTAAAAATAACACTGCTGGCTTGAGCGTGAAGCTTTGAAGCATCTGTCTGCAGGTGCTCATTACTGCTGGAAAAAACTAGAAAACATCCTCCAAAACTGCTGAAAAACAACAATTAAATCATTACTGTTATTGATAACAATCAACATTTATGGTAGAAGTCAAAATTCTTTCTTTTGTAACACAGAATGAACTTTGTTGAAAAGTCATAAACCAGTTGCACGATAGGTGTACTTTGTTGAGTTATTATTAGTATAAAATCATCTTGACTTAACAACCGATCAGAATAGAATGATTAAAACAAATCACATGAAACACCACCAGCTTGCCTAAAGTTTTCAGTGAACTGGAATCATTTCTCTCACACAGACTGAATATGTCAGTCAAAGAATGAGTGATGCTAATGAACTTAAAAATGTGATCAGATTTAATTGTTCTTCCTGTACACAAATACAACAACAAAGGAAGAGTACGGCTTTTACTCTGCAAAGTACTTAATGAGAGAGTTAATGACTTTTAGGATTTTTATCCTGTTAATGTGTCTATAAGTGATCTTCTGAATGGATTTATCTTCTTTATGTGCACCATCAGTGGCCATTTTTATATTCTGTTAGATGTTTTTGTATTAACTGATTCTCTCTCCTCCTCAGGAAACACGATGACGGTCTCGTACATGTTGGGCCTCATGGTGGGCTCTGCTGTGGCGTACGCGGCTTACAGCTTCACCGTTCCAGGATCGGGAATCCACCTCCCCTCGCCCCTCATGCACACGCCTACCAATGCTACAGGCCACTGAATGTACACACATACACACATACACACACTCGCCCACACACACATACAGAGTGAACCTTTACGCATTCACAACATGCAATACAAGGAGCAGCGGATGAGAGGATCTACGATTCGGCTAAGTCAGAGAACAGAAACCTCCTGCAGATGTGAACTCCTCTGTTCCTGTAGGTCTGTTAGGCCACCCGACCGATCAGACGTCCATGTTGAACTTTGATGAATTTACCCCTGGAGGTCTCCGATCTCCTCTGAATGTTGGACGGTGATTATTATGAGACAGGCGCTGATATTTGTCAAGTTTAAATCACAGATGTTTCCCACACTCTGCTCATAGCTGCAGGAAGGAGAGAATGATTGACGCCCTAGTGTCATGTCATCAGTCACATGGTTTACATATCTACATGCCAGGGTTGATTTTCCAAATTTGGACTTGAATCGACCTGCAGATCTGTATTTGTTCCCTTACCTCCTTTTTCAGATGTGTTTGTCTTCTAACAGCATAAACAGAGATGTCAAATTATTTTCTCATGTAAACGTAGCAGTACCGCAGTGGAAAATACTCTATTATAGATAAAAGGAAAACTTTAAAGGCATTTAAATGATATTTTAACTTGTATTTAAAGGAGCCCAAGTGTGCCAAGTAAAAAGACATTTTGAAGAAGAGTTCCAGGAAAAGAAGGAGATAAATAAAAAGGGAAAGAAGGAAAGGAAGGAAGCACGAACCAAAGAAAGACAAATAAAAAGACATAAACATAGATATGAGGAATATTTCGGCTCTTATTTGAACACTAAATATGTTTCTACAAAATATAAAGTAGAACTTACAGTCAGCAAGTAAAATGGAATTTTCTGGAATGTACTGGACGAAATTAACGCACGGGAAGGATTGTTTACATTGTGTGTCACTTTTTATTGGCTTTTGTTGCACTGTATGATGTATATATATATATATATATACATACACATATATAAAACACACAAAAAAGAAAGCATAATCTAGAAAATCATCTCACTGATGATCATGTGGTATAGATCACACTGAAATAAATGGCTAACATAAGTCAAAATGTCATATGTCAAAAATTGTTTGTTTGTTTGTTTGTTTTTATGGTACGGTTTGTGGCATGGCAATGAAAATATTCTTAGTAAACTAAAACACAAGGGCCTCCGGTCTGCACACAGTTGAAGATGTCCCAGATTTCCTGTTATTATAGACAGATGACATCTATCTGAAAACAAAGTTAATCAGTAGAGGATCCAACACATCATACATCATTTTGGACATCTTTTCTACTTTATCTCCATGGCAACTGTTGCTCATTTATTTTTGTATTTATTATTGTAAAGCAGATGACAGTGAACATGTATGGCCACTTTCTGATGGCTGAGAATAGAAGTTATGTTATTATTATTATAAAACAATAATAATAACCATGTGGGAGTTAGAATTCTAAAAGATTGTGCCAAACATTAACCCTAAAAAGTGAGAAAGAAAAGAGTTCATGAAGTTGTAAATATGTGAAAAAAAAGTACTGAAATGTTTTATTTTGATGCACAGGACCGTATGTGTGTGTTCTGTTGGATTTAATGTTTTTCACACGAGAACGTCCTGTTCCAGAGTTTATCCTTAATGAATGGTGCGCTCCACATCGTGAACAGAGAGTAATGATGGAGGTGCTGTGTGATGAAGAGTGTGTGTGCCACGTGGGAGCTGTTCCCATTCCTCTCTGTATGTTGACGCTGCCTCAGGCTCCTCTCCTCTCTGTTCACTCTGTGTTTTATGTTATTTTTGCTCATATGTGTCATTAAAGGACATGAAATGTCTTTGTCACTCTCTCACTCTCTCATAATCAGACAATGTCGCCCCACCTTTACTAAACATTCCACAATTCCCCATATTCTTATGTTGTATTTATAAACATAATTACAAGAAGAATGATTTCAAATTAGTGGTACACAACATGTGTTTATGGCACTAATAATTACAGCTGGTACAGTCAGGCATTATTTTGTATTTTTTGCTTATATTTTTTAATATGTTGACATGATCTGCAACATGACATTTTTTCAAAAATAACTTGCTGGTGATTGATCATTTATTTTCTCTACATTAGATATTTTTGCCTTTTTTTAGACAGATGTGAAACTCACTCTGGATAAATAAATAATAAAATATATATACAACTCGCCACCTACAAAGACCAGGGGATGATAAGATTAGTGATGAAAAATGAATGAATAATGATGATGATGAATAAAATCAGAAATCAAAGATGGAGGGAATTTTGAAAGAAAGGAGAAATAAGTGAGTAGAGGAACTCTTAAGGAGGATGGAGAGAGACTTCATGTTTAGAAAGGGAGGATGAAATTGATGTAAACTCTTAAAAAAAATAGAATAAAAGGAGCAATTCAAAGTATGGTGGATGAGTCATGGTGATGGTGACCACAATGTTTACATAATGAAAACACGTTATGATGGTGCTTTGATTGTATTGAGTGCGTTATGATGTTTCTTCTTCTCTTTCTACCCTCTGTAAGCTTACATGGTTGAATTGTTTATGTATCAGCCTGTCATGTGATTTCCTGTTTGTGTTCTACTTGACCTCTGACATCAGAAACCATGACTGAAGACTGTTCCCTGTGAAACACACTGCATAATCAGCTGACTGCTTTCCAACTCAGCTGACCAACTGGACTACATTTCAACTGATGTAGATAGTGATGACATCATCAATTGTGCTTGCATTCCTGCAGGCGACCTCTGTTTACAGGGATTAATTAAGGACTTAACCCATGACGACTTTAAATGCTGTGCTTAGACGGATCAGAGGGTATGGAGACAGATCTGTTAGCATGGCAACAGACATTACATATAGATATACTCAGTATACTGTCAATATATTAGTAAAGCAGAAAGTGTGTCCATGAGCTACAGTAAATGAGGCCTTTTTGCTTCTGCAGCTGTTTCGTGATGGTTTAATTCATTGAAATCCTTAAAACAAGCGAGCCTGTTCTTGTATGTCACGTCCACCTCCTTATGAAAAATGAATCCATATTATAATCCAGATGATTCCGCATTCGATGTCCCTCCCTGGGTTCAGATATGTGAGTAAAACCGAGCAGATATTTTGGAGGATCGATCTGAGTAATTGGCAGTAAACTCTTGATTTATTTTAAATGCTGCATATTTATAAGAAGAGGCATCTTGTTCATCACTTAACCTTCATCATCCATAAACATAAATGAACCCAGACATTGTATTCATCAGCAGCTCCTAATAAATCAAATGTTTACATTTTGATGTTGTCGTTGTAGTTTCTGTTTTCGTCCTTATATTTGCTTGTCCATATGAGATATGTTTAGATATTTGCCTCAAACCAGTCAGATGTGACACACAAGAGCGAAAAAGATGAACGACAGAGACGAAGATGCATCAATACAGGAAGACAGGACCACATCACTCAAGTCCTGAACCAGGGAGACCTGGTCAAAATCATAATAAGGGCATATAGACATTATAGTGCAAAGTTGGAGTCTTAACATTAATCTTTGAGTCTCTTCTACCATGTGACATCATGGGAGCAGTGAGGACCAAACCACCTGGGGGCCTCTGTTATATTTAGGAATAATTATGATCAGGACTCCCTTGGAGATTTGAAATGATAACCTCATAGTTATTGGTTTGGTTGTCTCTTTCTAACTTTACTTTATTGAAATACCATAACATTAGGTAACTTTAAGTTTCCGTCCAGCTTTTGTTCAAATTTCCTGTTGTGCAGATAAAAATCCAAGTTCAAATCTGCCCTTTATAGATAATATCAAATGCACTTTTGTCACTAAATTACTCTGAGTCTCTGAGCTTCTGAGTAAAAAGACATAAA
>OMNV01011360.1:0-20342 GCA_900303265.1 Brotula barbata | reverse complement strand
TGTGCACATAGTGTATGAACAGGAAATCAACCCAGGGCCTCTTTATTATTTTCGTTGGTTATTAAGTGACCTTTGGTGATTCATGCAAAGGTCTCGGTGTTTTGCGAAAATCTTTGTAATTCTCCTCATTCCAGAAAATGATCATAATTTGCGTCAGGACAAACAGTCAGGCAGCAGATATCCGAGGAATTATTTGATTCCTTGTAAGGAGATTAAAGAAACATCGCAGACATTTCATGCAGGGTCACATCCAGCAAATATCCCAGTTTAGTCTTTCTGTGTCCCCTGCTGTTGTCCGAGGTTACAGCTGAGAAGTAGAACACTGCATGACTTTGGATATTTATTTTGCTCCCTAATGTAAAAACATGTCTCTTCGCGGTGTGTTTTATCAGAGCATTCCCTGCATTCTTATTTTAAGCATTTTCATCACTATCTTTTATCAGCTTTCCCTTGTTCCCCCTTAATCCGCTCTGACATGATTGTCCTTTAAGCTTTGCCAGACTCTCCAACTGGAACCGCATGACTCATTTACAGCCCTGCCTTTTGTAAACACGCTTCCACATCCAGGTGATAACAAGTCTTAAAAATGTTGCTGTCTGGGGCTCTAATTTGAATGTTGTACTCCCTTCTAACGCTTGGCAAATTCTCACACAAGAGTTGGCTGTTTGTGGAAGACAAATGAGTGCAGTGTTAGGAGCGATGATTTGTTCGGCCGATGGCGTAAGAGGTTAATTCCTGGACCTTAACTTTACAATGCAGATTAGCTGCTTCCCATTCTGACATCATGACATGTATAGGCTTGAAATTTGTCCAGTCTTACTGAAATTCAGGAGCTGCTGCTTAGCACATGGTGATCGCTTTACAACAGCTTCCACCTGCTGTGAAGTCATGCATTTTTATTGTGCATCATTTGCATTTAGTGGGCAGAGAAACAGTTGGAATATTCATTTAATGGAGAAACAATGCAAATGTATTCAGTGGAGGGACAGGACACAACAAATTTCACTATCTGTTCCCAATAACGTGTTTTAAAGTCATGAAGTTAACGTTAAATAGTCTACGAGGCATTGTCGCTCCAGATACAATGGTTGGTTGATCATTTACGAGCCCTGCAATTATTAATTGAGCAAGAGTTGTAATATAATTTGTTTTTGTTGCTTTTTCTCAGATGTTCCAGAGGCACCGAAGGCTCTGTGATTTGTGCAACGTGGCTGCTACTCAGGATGGGGATTTCAAACCAATTAATCACTGTACCTGCATGATCTGGAACAGGTTTTGCTGTGGAAACAAGGGAAAAAAAACCACTCCACTGATTCTTCGCTGGAAGCAGCGTGTTGTGTTGGAATGAGATTACAGTGAGTAATTAACATCTGCATCGCCTCAGTTAGATCTGCTTGAGTGATTCTCATAACTTAATCAATACTTTGTCATACTTATTTTTAACATTTGACCAAATTGACTTTGTTCATGTTAGATAAATATACAATTTCTTATTAAATCTACAAAATGCTGATGGTTTAAACTTTGTCGTTACCAAGCATTTAACCATACAAGCATCTCCTGTTCTCAGTCTCTGAGTAGTAGAGGATTTTTAGGAAGTAAGGTGGATGTCAGATTGATAACTGTGAGACCTGAGCAGGTTTATGATGAAGAAAGCAGCCTTAATCAGTCACAGATTCATGTATATAATAATCAGAAGCCTTAACAGTCCACCATGTTTACACTGACCATGTCCATCCATTATCTATCCCAGCTGTCATTGGGCTCCATGTCGTTGGAGGTGGAAGGAAACCAGAGGAGAGCCCAGGATACAAACCCACAACCTTCTGCCTGGGAGGCAACCGTGCTAACCACCAAGCCATCACGTTGCCGTACTTGCAGGGTCTCAGGTGTGTACATAAATGTTTTGTTTATCAGTGAGATGAGAATCTTTTCCAGGGAACATCCAATATCTTTAGTTTCATAGATGTCATTCTTATAGAAAATTGATTTTTCTCAACAATCACACGTTATACTGAAGACGTACTTTTATATTTTATACTGTAGCTGGACTCCAGTTTTTGATTTTTTAGTAATTGGGACTTTCACTACACTGCCACTCACTTACAGACCTGTGGCATGCTGTAAAATACAGTATATTTGTCTGCGTGAAGATAAATGTGCAGCAATTTGACCTAAGGTCACAACTGTAGGCTGTTTGATAGAGAAATGCATCAAATATTCATGGCCTGTCAGAAGGCTTGATGCATTCAGTAAATATATGAGATGGACCAACTTCTACTCACTCCTGTAGCTCTACTCCCACGTATGACTGCTAAACAGGGGAACTTTAACAATCACCTCTGCATAACTTGTCATGTTAATCCTTGTCTGTGCTGCCCCCTGCAGGTGGACTGATATCAATGGCTGGATTCAAGTTTGGACTTCACAGAAGATTCAAAAGGGGGAAGAAAATAAAATCAGGGGTAAGTCCAAAATGGTTTATTTTGTAAAGGGGGCAGTTGGAGGAGATGAGAAACGTGGTGAGCTACTAAATCATATATTCAAATGTACATGACATACAAGAGTATTACAGTTAACAGTCAAAAATTTCCACACATGAAATAAGTCTTCATTTCAACGCGTTTTCCAAATGTAAATGATAAAAACTTTGTATATTTTCAAAATAAAAATATGTATCAACAAAATAAAACCATGGGATGCTGAACAGAAGTAAGAAAACAATTCTAACATGCAGAATGTTGACTGATGAGTACAAAAGAACAGGAACAAATCCACAAAGGGTCAATGACTAACACATCTTATTAATTTAGAGACAAATTCCAGGTGAATCCTTCTGCCCACGAATTTCATTAACTCACATTAGCAGAGCCTGCGGTGTTTCAGTCTTTTATTCACTATAATATAGGTCGATAGGAAATATAAGAAACTGCTATATAATGTTTTAAAGTACAAGTCGATTGGTCTTGGCTAGCCATTACAAACAGCACAGATGTGTTGATATTCCTCATGAAAATGACAACTCAAAATAAATTACATTTGCCAAAACCTAATGCAAAGACTGGCAGGGATGGGAGGGTAGGACTCGATGTAGGAACAACTGACTGGATGAGTAGTCAAATACAATGTGAATGAAGCTCCTCTGGGTGTGTTTTCCAGAGGTATAGCTGTAGAGTGAGTAAAAAGGTCCCAAAGTAGAAACTGCAGTCTTAACATGTGCCATACTTTAAAATGTAGAGGAAAACACCCTTACGCTCATCAATATGATGAGCAGACAAGTCCCAAACCAATGCTTTGAAGTCTTTATTTTTGCTATCGGGGAAAAAGAACCATACTCGAAAACAAAAATAAAACACAAAACAGGAGAGGGAAGAAACTACTCCAGATATTACGCTGAATGCAGAGAAGATGAACTGCACAAGTTGGGTGAGACACTCCGGCACAGGGGGTTATTTCCTGGAGCTAGACTTCTAATATCCAAAAAGTACTGGTCTTGAGGACCCATGTTGGTCAAGGGGTGTCCATGGAGATGCCTACAGCAAAATGCCTCAACAGCAGCATCGCAGCAGCCTGTCCAAGGGTGGCGCTATGTGCTTCCTGCTGCCTGACTCTCTCCTCCCTCGGAATTGCCTGTAGGAATAAATGCAGTTTGATTAAATAATTGGCTCTACGTGATATTGGTTAACTATCTTGTACAAAAAACAATCTACTTTATCTACTTTGTAAATGTATGTCATCTGGAGTGTTATCCTTGTACTGTCGATTTCACTGCTGTTGTTGATACCATTCACACATGTACCCAAAGTAATAATATTAATCCTAATATCACTGTGTGTCACCTGTAGCAGGAGTGGAGGCTGAAACGGAGGCAGAGGCAGTGTTGGCCACATCATCCTCATCGCTGTCCTCCTCGTTGGACTGCGGCACCTCGGCTTCAGGGATGGTTGCTGCCGGAGCCTCGGGCTCCTGCTCCGCCCTGCTCTTCAGGGCCAAGATACGGTGGTGTAAAGCTGCAGCCAACTGACCTATATCCTTAGAGCTACCCTGAGGACAACAAACACAAGCACAGAGAATTTAGTTACCTTAAGAGGTAAAGCAAAATCCACCATCTGAAAAATCTCAACTAGATTTCACGTGGGAAGCATCAGTGCCATCGCTGTGCTCAGAAACCCGTTCATTCCAATGACTTGTGCCACGCAATGGCGAAATTATCGTCAGTCTAGTGTTAGCTAACTAACTTTAACAATACTAACAAGCATAAGTTACGTCACTGAGCGGCACAGCGTGGCAATCTACTCAGCAGTGAGCTTTGTGCAAAATGCTTTCTAAGTGAAAGCCCCTTTATCGTACTGGTAATCACCACTCTGCCTCTTAAAAACTAAATGAATGTCAACTTGTTACATGGCAATAGAAGCAAGGGTTTTTCTTCCAAGACAAGAAAAGGCAGTGTGTGTCCGCACACACTCTTGCTGCCACACTTCAATTCTAAAAATACAATATAACTGCCAAATCTCTGTCCATTTGAATGCATCATCATTGAATTGTTGTCAAGTGGTATTAATTTGACAGTGTTTACATACCGATATTAGGAAGACTTTAACCCCCTGGTCTTCAGTGTCCATGGCAGTGATTCGTACACTCTTCTCGCTTGCTTTGTCCACCTGCATCTGGGGCCAAAGCTTAGTGTTGAGGATCAATCGGAGGCTTCCCTGCGTCCTCATTACTAGACACACAAACACAAAACAGCAACGATTTACATGTTTTGCCAACCTTGTTAATCAAAATGTGATATACATGTTTTCTCTCGTTTCTATCTTTCATCATGGCATACTATTCACATTAACACTGGACTATACAAGTCTCACGTAAATTTGCAGAATAACAATTTATTTTTTACTCAGATTTTACTGTTAAATCCTGATTCAAGTATAATAATATACACTAATCATTCTTTCTTTTTACAGGCTTCTACAGGTATCCTTACCTAAACGGGACTGTAGCGTGCCGTCATCCGTTGATGCCATATCATTGAGCCTTAGCAAACCCCGACCTCGCTCTATCCACGACTGAGCCGTCTTTTCAAACACAAATAACTTGCATTGCATCTGTGGAAAGACAGCGAACAGTAAGGAGTGTGTTGCTTTCTGTCTCAGTGTTTATTTAATGTATGTACTGAATGAAAAGGGATCAAGTTACCCACCTGTAAAACGTTGCTTTCTGATTCCTCACCAGTCTTAACATCGACTTTCTCTAAGATGCACTTCTTGGCTGTGGCTTTGGTGTATGCTGCTGCAGACTCCTCCAAAGACTCTGTCACGTTATTCACTAGTAAGGATCGATCACAGGTCTGTTAGTGGCATTTGCACACAATTTGGTTAAAAGCATTGAAAAGGTTCAAATTCAAGTTCGAATATTTCAGGTTGGTAGCAAGCCTGCTGTAGATCCATAACATCCTTCCAACAACACAAGAGATGGTGTGTGTAAAATCTTGGTGTGAGCAAGATTTTATTGTATTTTAAACTATTAGACATTTTCAGTTTTTACTGAGCTATGAATAAATCCCTTCTTATATATGTTTTGCTTTGCTTCAAAGCTGTTTTTACAACAGTGTATTACATCTATTTTTGTTTTAGAGTCTACAGCTAAGTTCCTTCCTTCCTTCCTTTTTTGTTTCGCTTCTGTGCTAACCTAAAGGGACAGGCAATGTCATCATTAATAAAGAGCAAATTTTCTGTACCATGTTTGTTATTTTGTTCATGTGGGACCAGGTACTTGTTGCACACATATATTTCTGCACCAACTCTCACACATTAAGCTTCCATTGCCTATTTCAACACATGTTGGTCCACACTTCATTTTCTACACTGGTCACACCTCACAGAAAGAAACCCCACAAATATAATTGTAAACACTGTTGCTTTTACAAGGACTGAGTTAAGTCCTGGAAAAATGTTTTACTGCTGATTAAAATCTTTGCATACTTGATTTTCTGTGTGGGGTCAGAAAATTTTAAGAATGTGCAACTGTGAGATTGTGATTTTACCCTTTTCTGGGGTGGCTTCCTGTGAGGAGGTCTCTGAAACAGTGGCAGGTGTAGCCTCTTTATTTTCTTCCACTGAGGATTCACCCTTGGGTGGGCTCTGAAAACACAGCAATAATTGTCACTTGCACTCATTCAAAGCTCATTAGGAATTTTCCAATTTATTACAAAACAGATGACTATTACACAAACGACATGAACTCACCAGAACTCGTTCAGACATGTTCTGCCCAAATACAAATTTTGCCCCAGTGTCTGTACTATTTGCGGCATTTTTTAAACTGAAAAAACAGGGTAAAGAAAATATGTGAGCTGAAAGACTGCCCAAGAATGAAGATCGGGTGCTACATTAAATACGTGAAAATCTGTGAGCATTTCTTTCTGACATTACCTTGGGGTAGAAATGTACTGTAAGAAATAATTAGTGCCCTCTGATTGAGAGTCCACTGCCACACTGTCCTTTGATTGGTCATCTGTACTGTTTTCATCCAACTAAATGACAAAAAGTTCCGTTAAAAACAGGTTTTATGTGCCTCTTTCTCAAACATGGAAAAAACACATGCACATTTTTCATAGTCTGATCAATTCAAATTTAAGAAAAAACCCCGACATACAGTAAACAGAGCAGACTGTGAGGGGACAGAAGTGGCATTTAAACTGCAGCTACCGGTATAACACTTATGCACTTCAGGACGAAAATAGGTTGTCCTATACCAACACTAGACTGGTACTGCTGATTTCAGTGATATTACACCAATTATTCTAGGCCAAACCAAGTGAGGAACATAGAAACACGAGAACACTGCAGATCACATAGGAACTGAGCTCCTTCAAATAATGTCACTGATGACATAAACATTCAACATGCAGTATATACACCGGTGCAGGCTATAAATAAGTCACTCAATATTCAGAGTGAAAGTTAAAGGAGAGGTGCAATGCGTGTGATATTAAATACTGCATATCCGTTCTTTCAATCATTGTTTGACAAGAAAGTGATGAGACTGCGGGGAGAAGTACAAACCTTTGCTCTGTCTTTGATGTTCTGACCAAACACAAATGATATTGCTACATCTGTCTCCTTCTTCTCACTTCCACTCCCATCTTTGTCAACACTTGCTCCATCTTTCTCATTTTCGTGTTCCTAAATAGGGAATAAATGCACAAGGTTCAACATTTAAAAATTATTTCGATTGCAGAGATAACATCTATTCAAAAGATCTATTATATGATACCAGCTTTAAAAGTTTTCATTTGTTATAACATTTGGCCTCAGTAAAAGAAAGAAAATATCATTTTGTCATACAACTGAATCTATAACTGACTCTCAAATGTTGTGATTTTGATATTACACGCAGGTAAATTCAGACATACACACGGTGGATTAATGAGGCCAAATGATTACATGGAAGCACAAAAATAGCCACAAAGGTATACATCTAGACTCCTAATCTCATTGTATTGCATCATTGTAAAACATTAAACCATAATATTTTAGATTTATACAATCACATTAAGACAAAATTAGAATTTACATTGTGTAACATATTTTGGAAATTCTGACATGTTGTGTTCTATTCTTAGAGGTCACTGGGGCATTTTGTAGGTATGCGCTTATTCACCACCAGGTGTCAGTATGATTGGAGACAATGAGCTCTACCTCTAGGGAATTCAGATGGAACAAGCAGATTAAGTTAAGCAAGCTGAAAGACACAAATAGTATTTTATGACTAACCATTTTTCCTTAATTTACATTTCTTGTTCTAATCATCCACCGAGTCTACATATGACACGCCATATGTGGAGTACATGACATTCAGAAGCCATACTCAAGCAGGCTGTCTGATGGAACCGTCTCTGGAGCAGCCACGCAGTAGCTCCACTAAGCTTCTGGTTTACAAAGACTAACAGCAAGCATGCAAGAAACCAGCAGTGGAACTGGACCCGGATTAACACAGACCTCTGTGATGCAACCACTGCATGTTGAACATCGTGTAGACCCAATTCCCAACTAAAGAAGCATAAAGATTAGAGATTTATCTTGTCCTCACCGATGACTTGGCCGCTGCAGCTGGGTGCTCTGTGTTGTTCAGGAAGAGGGACGGAGTCACAGTTGCCCCATCCGATGACTTCTTCACCCCATTGGTTCCACAACTGGAATCTACAAGAAAGAAATTAATAAACAGAAAATTATCACAATAATTTAAGGTTTCTTGTCCTGAGGTTAATACAGCCTGCTGGCCCCAATTACGATGTACTTCAGTTCTGTGTAATTTTTTAAGTGTTTTAGTGTTCGGGATGCAGTTAACATCAATTAATTGGTGCAGGTCCGAGCTATACCCAATATGAATCCAAGCTGTACTCACTGGACTCCAAATGTAATTTAGGGGTTGGCGCCTGAAGCACTGCAGGGCGGAGGACACTGCGTTGTTGCTCCTTGGGTTTCTGACTTGGAACACCTGCAACAGGGCCAAAAGACTGTAAGCCTCATACTTTACACCAGTAGTTCCACATAGTCTAGAACTCAATGCACTATTTCTATGTGTAATACCTTAGAGTTCAACTGTGTTCAATTTGAATATATTGGAGATTTCAAACACGTCAGCATGAGAAAATATTAAAGGTTGAACTTGAACCACCGACCTGAACTTGGCGCCTGTCCGTGTATGAGAGTTGGTGGCTTTAAACGGAATCCCACAGGCTTCTCCTCTGGTAATAGAGCACAATAAGAAGCAGACGTCTTTTTTCAATGATCCAAGAATTTCAGAGCATCCTAAAGAGGTTATGTTTCTTCACTTTTCCCTCTTCCATTGCAACTACTTTGGAGGTCCAGAGTTGTATTGTTCTTTGACTTCTTGGTGTAATATTCTGGTTTCCAAGGTCTCAGATCTATTTCTACCTCCGTCTCCCCATCTCAGTAGTTTTATTAGTCTAACATGACCTGGCCCTTATCAATAATACAGCAGAAAGACACATGCATGTGTTAAAACACCTGCTTCCTCTTTTCTCTCAACCACTCATGTATGTACTCAACAAAAATATTTGAGGAAATACCTATTTATAAGTGGGGTATTTTCATAGTTTGACAAATATATGATACGTCTCATTACAGGACTAATTTGTTATGGGTCAGAATGCACAGCTGGACGACAGTGTATGCAGGGCAACCACAACAAATCTAAATGAATCCAGATCTGTTTTAACATTCTACTACTATACTTACATCATATCTGCATTTAAGCAATTTTACATTTTGCAATGTCATAGGGTATTTTACAAATTTTACAAATCAGCCCTTATGAATGCTCTCCTTACGGCTTATGTAATAGTTCCATTCAAGGGAACCCTCCCCTGAGAAGACATGCTGAACATGGGTCCAAGTCAGTGGCATGATGGAAGTGATCCAGCTGACACAAATAGATCATTACCTTTTCATTTATATATGTTATGGATTGCCAGTGGTAAAATATGTATTACATAACAGGACAAACAGCTCTTCTACATCAAGGTGTTTCACTCTGCAGTACACCAAACACACAATCTGTCACCTTGTGCTGTGGATAGGTTTTTCAGTGCACACTGCTCTCTGTAGTGTATTTCAGCAGAGCCAAAAAGTACATTTCTCTACAAACCACTTGATAGATTATATGCATGCCAAATGAAAGACTGGCTATTGGTGAACCATAAAGCCTTCTTGGCTATGCCAACCAAACGGCAATTAGTGCGTGAGCTTCCTGATCTCTGCTATCAAGTTCTAGGACTCCATTTTTAACAGTTAGAACAGTAGTACCAAAAATAGTTTTCAGTGCTGCTAGTGATTTGTTAAAATCCTGTCTTTTAGCACATTTGGCTAATGATCCTCTAGGTTTAAACTGTCAAACTGAGGTCATTTCAACACTGCATCTTAACAACTAAGTATGTGAGAAAGAAACATATCCAGACTATGAAAATGACCAAGCAAATCCCTAAAAACTTACGTGACCAACATCCAAATCCACATCATTTTCATTTTGTGAGGCATGGTAAAAGCTTTAAACATATTTCTCACACATAAACTTAAATCTGAGAGGTAAGCCTAATTAAAAAACAATATTTCTCACCTGGCTCAGAGTCAGAGTTCCCAGTTGGAGACTGGCAGAAACTTGAGGGCATGAATACATTGTTCTTGGGAACTGAAAGTAGCAGCACACAGACATTACACTCAGCATACCAATCAATGTGTACCCCTCAGACAGAAATAAAACCCTGCTTAGTCACCACATGCCCTTACCCGAATGTGGGGGTGGGAACGATGAGGTCCTTTCTCTTTTCACAGGAGGGCAGTAACTTCCCTCGTCTTTATCTGAATCTGAAAGTGGCAAAAAAATATTAATACTTGCAAACACCAAAACCTTGAGAATACTTATATCGATCATTGAAAAGCCACTGAAAGCAAGCATCACTTTCAGGCATAAAAATTCACCTTCTCCATCCTCTGCACTTGAGCCCTCTGCTGATCGCTGTAGGGAAGGCAATGGACCTTTTAGTTTTGTTACCACAGTGATAACTTAAATTAAGTTATTCACAATATTAAAATTTTAACAAAGTGGGGATAAAGATAATACTTGGTCATATCTCTCAATAGTCTGGGGCTACATCAACAGACACCACTACTGAAAACTAATAAACAAATGTGTTTTGCAAAGTGTCTGTAAAACAGCCGACTGTTTTTCAGTGAATTAACTACTATTTAACTGACAAGTCAGCTACGCTTTTTAGTTCTGAAAAAGCATGATGAGAGCAGTATGATCAATCATTAGATTAGATCTAGATACATCCTCTTGCAGTACTTCAGTTATCTCAGTAGGCTATCTTTCCCATTTGTTTTTGTCACCTAAGCACTTAGTTGATTGATGGAGAAGACAGTACACATCTTGTAAAAAGGCCAGACAAATACAAAACTTCCAAACAGACACTTAACTTCCTTAGGACATGCCTAATAAAAGTTCGGCAGATTTTAACTGTTCAATGTCTCTAAATCTAGTTTACAGCTCTCTGAATGATGAAAGACTTCAGTCCTGTGACTCTACCTGTTTTTGTCACATCAAAGAAAGGCAGTCAAGACTGACTAACTAAGTAAATGAGCGGCATCACACTTGAACATACAGATCCTTACCTTCTGTGCTTTATCTTTTTGGAAAACAAACACAGGAGGCGCTATGGCAGGCTTGTCTGTTAAGAGAAGATGTAGGCTAGTCATACAAGCAAAAATCTGTAATCAAGTCTGGCTGGTTAAACTTGGTGGTTTAAATCAGCATAGATTGTGTCTTACACCCAGTGATTGTTTTAAAGGCCATGAATCTATGAGTCACAAATTGTTGATTTTAGTCCAAATTGGTACACACTGTGAGCAAGCAATTGATACCTATTGATCTAGAACATACAAAGAGGTGAACAGTGATGACTTAGATTACACACAGTTGTTTGACCTTGTGTAAGATTCACTGCAAATGTGTTTTCACTGGTGATGAAAATGATTACAATTTCTTTGAATGTCAAATTGAGCTGTGTCATGTAATGATCGTTGTAGACTTCAAAATATTTAGAGTTGAATTGATGATTCTAAATAATATTTCTCCACATGTGCCCATTTTAGTTTTAATTCATTTCTGTAAGTTGAGAAAGAAACACTGGGTCAGACTACACAACAAGTAATCATGCATTCCAATCGGGTGATTGGGAGGGGGCAGCATCACCTTGTGTTGACCTATGAACATCAAACACTTAATACAATGGGTCTAAATGTTAAAAACGATATTAATAATATCCATACATTAGACAGGACTGCTGTAATTCAAATCACAGTCAAACTGCAAACGCCTCTTCTTTGTAAACAGAACGGTATTTCATGCAGCTTTCTACCCATTTCGTAATGATAGTAAATTGTCATTGTTAAGTAATAATATTATTACCAAAGGCCACTTAACGAGTCTGCCATCATACTGCAGTCTCTGTAAAAGACGTAATCCTATAGTAGACAACGGTTATTCCCTTTCTAGGTTGAGGGACCGTTAAATGGAGCACGGTTGAGAGCCTACACTGGTCTTGAATTGTCATGTATGCACCCATATAATACACTAGATCAGGCTGTTTTCCTTCACTAAGGCGGGCGATGTTCACTGTAAAAACTCAAGTACATGGGGGTGTTCCAAGCTTAACGTTAACTCGCAATTACACCACATGACCAGTTCCAGTAAATAGCCAATACCACCGGCTGTTGTGCCGCTGAACGTAGCTTACTGGCTAAAGTTAGCTTGCTAATGCGCTCTATCGCGCATGAGTCATCTCGCCTGCCAAACAATGTCACAAAAATCCTCAATGGACCTTACCACACATGCATATCTTCATTAAACAATACTAAAACAAACAAAGGAAGCCCTGCTGTCGCCTCAAATCTTCAGAAGCATCCTCGACTGACATTTCTTTCTACGCGCCTAAACCAACATCAAGCAACCCTGCAACTGAATGTTCACTACATTATACATCAAGGGGACGCCCGTACTGTAAACCCTCCGCGTAAACTGTGGCACCAGCACACTAACATTGCACTCACACCACACAACACAGCCAGTGAGTTTAATCCTTGACCCAGTAAAACTGAGTTCATTTACGCCGCATCATTTAACTCAACGCAAATGGCAAAACATTCCCACTATAAATAGCCGGGTGCTAGCGTTAGCATCCGGAGGGAAGCCAGTCAGAGGCAGCACGGCTACTTTCCAGGTAATACCCACGGCCCGAATAGTAGCTAACATTAGCCTACTCGCTAGCGTAGCAGTCTTGTAAACGCTATGAAGCTGAAATTCAGCTGGACACGGCACTAACATGCAGACATGTAGCTTCATTTAAGTTAAAGAATATGCAGACAATATATCGGAGTCACGTTTACGGCAACAGCACGCGTTTTCTTTTTCTCACACCGCCACTTACTCACCTTCGTTTGCCAAGTCCGCCATTTTACTTATACGCTCACACACCCACAACCCACCGCGCAGATAAGACAGGCTAATGTTTTCACCGTTTACCAACACACACGCACGCACACACACACACACTAACCCTGTGACCTCGGCTCCGGTCACCAATAAAACACGGAATAACTTCTGTCGTTGTTCCTATGTTTGCCTCGTTAATGGTATATAAATCACATTTTAGAAATATAACGAACCGTATTCCACAGGCTACTTTGTTTTATACAAGACTTTTGTGTGTTTTATGCCACATTTTATCAATGTGAAATAATTTCATTCTTCATCGCATTTGTGTATTGTAGAACACGTTGTTGAACCATAAACATTTTGTAAACCATTTGTAAAAGCAATTATTTGTTTATGTATCAGAGAGTAGAATCATGAAGATGACATCACCACGGCTGTTAAACTTTTGTTACAATACCCGACTCAAGTGTTCGGCTTGTATTAAGTTTAAAAAAGCTGTGGCCTGGGCTAATCGATGCGCCACCGTGTGGTTGGATCGGGTACTGCTGTAGAGAATCACAACATTTGAAATGGATAATTGGTTCTTGTGGCCCTCTCTTCACAAGCTTGCCACAATAAGTTCTTGATTAATATTTAATTTAATTAATCATCTTATGAAAGTAATACTTGTCGTCTTACAATGAAAAATATGTAAAAATAAATAAATAACCCAACTCGTCAAGCATGTGTTCGTCATTTTTACTAATTTAGGTCACCACAATTATGTACACTACAACTTATGTACATATTTCTGTGAATATACTGTATATTTCAAAAAACATTCTCAGATTTGACATGGAAGAGACCTGTGGGCCTTGGGTATCCACGCGGTATTTGTAAGATGACTCAAAGTCACCACTAGATGGGGCAATATAACTGTCGAATAATGTCAGTAAGTATGCATAGGAAACAAATCTTGCTTGTTGATGACCTAAATCCATCCACTCTCTTCTACAACTGAAAAATGCAAACGCAAGGGTGATAATCCCACTATGAATAAAATGTTTCCATTTCCTGAGTCTCCAGATCCAGTTTTTTCACACAGAAAAAAAATTATAGTGAGAAAACGGCAGACATTTACAAACATAAACTCTAACCCTAAATGATGTTTGCCTCGTTGGTTTACTTGTGGTTAAGAAGTACTAAACAGAACGTCTTTCATAAGAATTTGTATTGTGCAATGCCAACTTAAGTTTCGTTTTCTTCTGAAAGAATCAGTCCTCACATTTCCCCTCAGGCCAAACTCAACAAGCCACTGCATGTGTTTACTGTTTTCCACAGATTTCCCTCATCAGCCAGGATTGACTTGTGGTTACAGTAATAACTGTATAATTTCATTTCTTTCCTTATCTATAAGCCAATGTTCAACGTGGGTCGCAACGTTTCTGAACACAGTAAAAGGCAAAATCTTGGAGAAATTAACTGTATTATTATAGTTGGACTTGGCTTTGCCTGATAAATTTGACCATGTACTCACTTTTCTAGTCAGATTCCTTTTACTGAATTTTAGCCTCCATGTCATGTTAGTTGTTGAGCGCAACAGAGTTCCTTGTTTTTATTAAATAAACTTGAACTATTCACCCACTTAAGCTACAATAGTGTTGAATAGCCTCACTTAGAGTCAAAGAACAAATGACAGTTTGACAGACACGGTGCATTATGCCTGTACTAATGATTGAGATGCTGCTTCAACACACACAGTTACAAGCAAGATGTAGAAACAATACAAGCAATTAAATAATGACATCTGTGTACATTATACTGTTGTGAAATCCTCTTTGACATGTGCTAATCACCTACATGTTGCAAAGTAGTCTGTGAATACCTGAAAGCGTAAAGTGCTGTGATGCATCACAGTCAGATAAAGTTTTGCGCCTGTAGATAGTTTTTTTTATTGCTTCAAATGATTTCATCCAGTTGTTTTCATTTTTCGGGTACGTTGAGTTTAGAAATGGATTGCTGCAATGCGAAAAAGAAAAGGCAGATAGCATCATGTGTCAGACATTTGTCAGCCCACACTGAACGAGATAGAGTCGTTATCTCTGTGCTGTACTGGAAGGAGCTGCCAAAGATACGTTTTTCACACACTGATAAAGTGCCTTTTGCAGATGCCATCTTTGACATGCATGCAAATGACATTAGCGGTGATGGGCTAAAACAACATATCAGCTTGACTTAAGGGAGCACTGAAGATGACTTACTGTGTATCATGACAGTCTGAATCCTAACGGCCCTGGCAGTGGACCATGAACCTCTGACAGACATTCTGCCCCATTGTTAGAGTTTGATACCATTAATCCATCAACATCTTTGAACATGCCATCACAACCTGGAATAGAGATGAACTCAGTCAACTCTGAGCTTTGTTTTTCAAAAGAACTTTCTCTTCACGCTGTTTCATGTGGTACTGTGATCAAACCTGCACAGCCAGCAGGAAACGATCACAGCGACTCCAGAGTCACACTACCGACTCAGGCCATTCATGAATCAAACAAAAGCTGACAGGATTTATGTCAACTTAAGCCAACAGTACTTTGGCACAGCACACCACCCCTATTCTCTCCTTTAACGTTTGAGTGGCAACCAGGAAAGAAAGTTCTTAATGCTGGTAACGGTAGACTAGTAAACAGTAAACTAACAACCAACAGAACGCAGTTCACGCCAAGGGAAAAGGAAAGGGCAGGTTCACAAAACGCCTCACTGGGCTCTGGTGGATGTGAGCAGCAGTACGAGTGTAAACACTGAACAATGCTATCAGATGTCCACCCATGCGCTCAAGGCCCATTTATATCTGTCAGAGGGTGTTTAAGTCAACAGAAATCCCTGTGAAAACAACACAGCAGTGCAAAAGTAAAAGACACGCTGTGCAGAGCTGACATGTGTTTTTAATGCGCACACTTCTTACCTGTTGGATCACATGATTGAGGGGAGGACACTCGATATCTGATCATCGAGCAAAAAAAGGTGATGCCAAACACGAGTTGGGTTTTAAGATTTCTATGGTTGAAGGAATCAAAAGGTTCCTGCCTTTTAATTGTGACACATAGCTAACAACACAACAATGGGATATCACCAATCCAATCATAAAACCTTTATGGCGTGATAAAACTTTATGTGCACTAACTGTTGGGGATTTCCAGGCAGCAGAATCGAAAGAAAATGAGGAACATCTTGGTCCTCTACCCTGCATGGAGGATCACGATGTAATTTTGGCTGCGTTTGTGGATTGACATTATTGTTGATGTACAGAGAAATGGATAATGTCTCAGTTAAACAGCATGTCACTGGTCAGGCTTCATAGCATCAAGTGAAGCCTAGAAATGCTTTCAAGCTATTTTTCAAAGTGAAAGTGTGACGCAGCTGTCAAATGTACTGAATTGATGACTCTAAAATTCACAAGCTAATGTGATTTGGTTAGAATGTTTATCGCTTTGTAAACTCTTCATATGCCTGTACGAGCTTGATACTATTACATTTTATATAATCCACTCTGCTTTTTCTGTTTTTCTGTATTTCTTTAGAAGATGTGCAGTATGCTGCAGTATGGTGGATATGTTAAACAGAATTAGACTTAAAGACAAAGATTTATGTGCAGTCAGACACAGATACAATAACATTAACTTCTGAAAGTGATAAACTGAAGGAGGAAAGACGCCGGGGGAAGATAAATTGAAATGGAATTGCTTTCTTTTTGTCTAAATGATGAGCTAAGAACTGTACTTTTTCACAAAGTGTCTTCAATCGGAGCAGGAATTCTTTAAAAGTGGAGTTGTGTTTTACAAAGTGAACATTTTCTGTTGGATACTTTTTGTGTAAAATGTCTGAGAAGATGCAAAGTAGCTTCTTCAAAGCATAACTCCTGTTCCCTCCCACCCTGGACATTCTATACACCTGACACAAATAAAAAACTATCTATCAAACAATGCATCATCAGTCATGAATATGGATCGACGTGTGTTTATGGCTGTGATTTCTCCACTGATTTATGTGCCTCCCTCTTTACATGCACATGTAAATGCAATCTACTGTTGCACGTTGATACCGTAAACATTTGATCCTGCTGAATCACACAGAATCACACAGCTGTATCACGGCACCTGCATGCCCTCTGACAGGGACGAATAATAATACGAAGAAGACACAAATATCTGATCCACTGCATGTACTAACGTCACAAAGCCCATAAAACACTTCGACAAGCTTCAACAGATACATTTTAACAGAACAAAATGTACAATTACTACCCCCTTAATCTTTATTAGGGGGTTAACTATGAACAAACTATTTAAGACCACAAAAGCATTTCATTCAATAAACGTTGCTTCACACTGAGTATTTCACAACTTGTGCTTCTGATGGGAAGTCAAAAAATCTGAATGTAACAGGCCAGACTCCAACTTCAACAACCTGAGGCATCCTGGGAATATTTCATACTTAATTATCTCAACACGGTTTGTCTGTTTCGGTTTTCTAAGACACACACACACACACACACACACACACACAGAAACAGAGTGTGAGAGCAAAAATGTTCTTTTGACAAATATATCATCTCCTTTGGAATAATTATAATTACTTTGGGATAATAAGTTTTATTTCAAAAAGTGCACTCTGCAACTCTTAAACTAACTCATTTAAATAATTTGTAAGGGGTTTTACTACCAAATTTGATGCAAACATAGTTCATTTGACTTTTTAACTCAACAACATTACTTTTGCCTCAGTTTATATATCCTCGACAAGGGGATTATTTGGATTGAGCAACAGACCATATTGTTAACACGTGGCTTTGTACATCAATCACGCCCTTTCACTAAGACACAAGAGCTGTGTGTACACCGCAAAAGAAAAAAGAAAAAAATTGCCGAAGTACAAAGGTGAAATGCGTTTATGGAAATTTGATCCTTGGCAAAATGCCATTGAGTACTTTATAAGAGTGCCTCACCTGCACCGGCTGATAGACTGAAGGAGAGAGCTGAACAGTCCTGGTTGGAGTAACAGCGGTGAGTAGCTCTGATATAGTTTGAGATCACTTACGCAACAATTGTCTGTTTGACAGAGATGATGATGATGAATAATCTGTAGAATGACTTCAGATTACATCGGTGTCTTTCAGATGCTTTATGTCTTCTGTCTGATGGAAGCTGATTCTTCAATGCGGTTGAATATATTCACAGAATCAGAACCAGAATAGGCAAATCGGCCTAAAACAAATAAAGTAGAAGTTACGTTATTACACACTAAATACTGAAAAACAAAAATGTGCACAACTGATAAGAATCGAGGGGTTTGACTCGACAAAGATTTATGACAATCAGCATGTACGAGCAGCACAGTTTGAAGAAGAGAAAGAATTCAGGCTCAAATACAAAAAGAACATAAAACAAGGCAGGTGATCAAACATTTAGTAGAGGTCCAAGGGTCCAGGCATTATACAGGAAAGCGTGGGCGGAGTTGTTGCCGAATTATCTTTCACTGATAAGACTGATTGCAGATAAACATTAACAATCCCTTGCGTTTTCTTGTCATTCGCAGAGCTGAAAAGTTTCACCATGAGGTTCAACCTGCTCATCCTGGTGCTCATCGCATCATGTCTGTATCTCGCACTGGGCCAAGGTAAGCCACTTTAAAAAAAAATCCAACCCAATAAGGATGTGGGATTACGAAAGTACCCAGGTGAGAAGATGTGGCACCAAGTGGGAGTCTGGAATTCACATTTGTTTGCACTTGTCTGCGTTCACTGATTGTGGTATCAGCTCCCTTTGGATGAACGTGGACTTTGTCTATGATGCAATTAATGTGATACAAATACCTTTTCACACAAGGTGGATAAATTATGAGTACATGTATTAGATGACATGTTCTGTGCTCTGTGTCCTGCACCAGTTTCCTATGATGACTGCTGTCTGGAGCACGTTAAGAGCCTGAGTAGAGGCACCAAAAGGATGGCAGTGAGATACACACGACAGGAGACAGACGGAGGTTGTAACATCCCAGCCATTATGTAAGCACACGTCTTTTCATGCGATTTTAAACATTTTGCCGTCTAACAAAGTCAAAGGAGGTCACTTTGTTCCATCTATTCTCTTTCAGTTTCATCATGAAGAAGGGTCGTAAGTACTGCACAGACGAAAGACAAGCATGGGTGAGGGACCTGATGAGAAGGGTTGATAACAGAATAATTTTGGGAAAGGTGATTACCAAAACATT
Source organism: Brotula barbata (assembly GCA_900303265.1). Classification (NCBI taxonomy): domain Eukaryota; kingdom Metazoa; phylum Chordata; class Actinopteri; order Ophidiiformes; family Ophidiidae; genus Brotula; species Brotula barbata. The sequence goes on along the minus strand of OMNV01011360.1, from coordinate 1,076 downwards.
TCTGATTTTGAGCACTTAAATGTGAATAAAAAGTGTGAGCGGATATTGACAGATGTATTTGTTTGCAGACCGGTCGCCGGGGGCCAAAGAGACACTGAGGACACCTGTTCTGTACAATGACTCCATTCATTCGTCTTATCACCAAGCGACATGGTTTATGGCGTGGTTTGGGAAGGCAGTCGAGGAAGCTGGCGACGGAAATCTTACAATATTACTTTTGCTTTCAATCTTCATTGAGTTAAAGGTCAAAATCATTTTGTACTACGGCAGCGACCTGATGTAGAATCACATTAAAATATTGCTGTGCAGGTCCAGCTGCTACACCCACTTATATTGGTTATAAGTTCATAACCAGGCTGCTACACTGAGAATATTAGTGAGGCTTTGCATTTAAAAGGCGCCAGGCATTCGATAACTGTGATCATGTTTAATTGGTGAGGGAGTGAAAATGATTTCTGTGTGATATCATGTACAAATGTGAAGTGTGAAGTTCCCCCCCGGATGTCAAACAGCAGAACGAAAGCTAACGATCGACAATACGTTGAAAATGTCGAGGATAAAGAAAAGAAAGTCTTTGTTTTTTTACTACTGAGCTGACTGTCATGTTTTATATGTTTACTTGCTGTATATGATTCATATGTGAAATATGTTCTCGCAAAGCAATATATAACAATAAAATTGCTTATTACCACCGAATGATTTTATTGTGCTATATCATATGATTCATAACTGAGCTTTTTAAGTGACCTTCATAAATACATTAATAGATAGATAGATAGATAGAGAGAGAGAGAGAGAGAGAGAGAGAGAGAGAGAGAGAGTGAGAGAGAGAGAGTGAGAGACATAGACGGATAAATAGACAGAGGAAGAGAGAGAAATAGATAGAGAGATAGATAGACAGACAGACAGAAAGAAAGACAGACAGATAGACAGACAGACAGACGGATGGACGGACGGACGGACGGACAGACAGACAGACAGACAGACAGACAGACAGATAGATAGATAGATCTGAAGAACTGAATGAAAATTGGCGTCTTTAGCAGGAAACAATCTTTAAAAGCTATAAACTGATT
>OMNV01011358.1:30752-41539 GCA_900303265.1 Brotula barbata | reverse complement strand
AGGGAGGCGTGGGGGGCAGGAAGCTGATAAGAGTTTGAGTTGTAATACCGTCTCTGAGGAAATCTTTATAAAACAAATCTCTGTCCCTCTCCACTCCATCCCTCCGCCTCTCTTTAAAGGACCCGATCAGAGATTTGACCCATTTACTACGAACCGTTTCACACAACCACTAAGGATGTCACACTTTAACATTTAGGCCATGGTCAATATAGTGTGAGGAATAATCCCACTTTTCTGATTATTACCACCACCAGGGAGGATCTGCTGCTGCTGTCACCCATATAGGTTTGCTGTCTTTTTATCAACACTATTGGTGGGCTGATGGATACGTGGAGATCCAGGAGAAATCTGTTAAATCTAAGTGCTGATGGTGGCACTGTGATAACCGTTTGGCTTGTATTGCCCAACATTATGCATGATAGGCAGAGGAAGACGAAGACTGAAGTCATACTGGGGCAGAGGCTGAAGCTTTCGCTGAGCTCCTGTTGCTTTTTTCTCGGACTCCAGCTGCATCCCTCTCGTCTCCCTCTGACATTTGTCTGTCTGACCTCACTGCAAACATACATTCAAAGCCAAAACATTACACGACAGATTAAGACATTGTAGGTGCAGCCCTGAATCGTCCTGTTGACATTAAGACATTAGTATAATTACTGTGTACGCCTGCTTCATTTACTATAGATTCCAGCCACGCCCCCTTTGGACTTGTCTGATCTCTTGTTTCCAACCATTTCCTGCTCCTGCCTCGCCCTCCGATTCGGAGTCCATGCGGCAGAATACAAGCATTAAGTAGTTGTGATGACTGCTGAGTTGAAGCGTAGCTCACAGTGTACTCACAGTTCCACTCTGTAGCCAGTCTACCAGGACCTGAGCAGTGTCTGAAGGCAGCTGAGCTCTCAGGCTGTCTCTCTCTTCCCGGCTGGGTTGGAGCTCCAAGGCCAATTTCAGGTCTTCAGCCAGCTGAACCACCTGCAGGGGACCTGCACTGGTGGGAGAATCCACATCGTAGAAACTGCCGGAAAACTCCACCGAGGCTGCTTTTGAACCTGGGACAAACGGAGAGGAGCATTATTACACTGGAAGAGAAAAGTATTAGGCGTATTACCATCAAATTAACAAGATGCTCGACTTCACTTCCTCATCTCAGGCTCCCTCAGAAAAACATAACAAAGCTGCAGCTCGGAGGGAAGCGCTGAACACTGCGGAAAGAGGATTAATTAGAGCCATACATCCTGCCCTGCGTCTCCAAAGTGTCCATGTGTCACCTGGATCGGTTCCCTGGCACTCATGTGCATAGAGAGCACACACATACAAACATCTGGATGCACTTACCGAATAAATGCTGTAAAAAAAAAGAAGAAAAAAAAAAACCAACCACACAAAAGCGTCGTTCTTCCAGTATATAGACGCCAAAAACAATAAAGGAGCGTGATGAAAAGACCTACGCGGCGATGCCTGACGGTACACGTGGGGAAGGCTGTAAGCGTTTGTGTATTATGCAAGTTTGTGTACGTTATATTATCACCGTACAGTTTATTTAGGAATACGGCGCTTTGTATTTGAGCTCTGGAGATATTTGGAGGTAATTAGAATAAAGTAAAAGAAAGAATTATTGTACATGGATACTCAGCAGGCAGTGAAGTAACAGATAGGGGTTCAGTGCCTTGCTCAAGGAGACTGCAGTAGACGGGCATGCAACAGTGTGACAGAGGGATGAAGCACAGTGCTTCCATCATGACAAAAATGGATGATAAAACGTCATTTTTGGAGTTTACTGTGCAAAATGATGAGAAGTCTCATAAAATAACTGACATTTTAAGCATTTCAATGAACAACTTTTTTTTTCTAAATCATGAAATGATAAGTTACTGAGATGACAAATGACCATAAGTTCGACCCAAACTCTGAAACAAGGCCTCAGCGCTCTGCCTTCAACCTGTAGAGGGCAGCACGGCGTCAATCATCTCAACAACAAACATACAAACATGAAAGTCATCAAACAATGAAGTGATTTCATTTTTATTCCCATAACTTGCTTGTCTTGAAAAAAACTAAACTAGAAAAAAAAAAAATCATCTCTTCATCACGGAATGCAATCCGACCAACATATCAAAATAATACTGATAAGTGGCTCTAATTTCCTTGTTAGTGATTGGCTGATGTTATCTGGGCTTTTTAATGGGCTTTTTAATGCATTTCTATTTGTGGTCACTGAGAGCCGGAACAGCAAACTCAGAGCGCTCAATGAGGTCATTGTGTTTTTGGCAAACGGCAGCACAAGCCAAGCTTCGGAGCAGCAGGGCAGGAAAACACTCTTTCATCCATCTCCACTGAATGAGGGAGGCGGAGTGTTTTGACCCTGAGGGTGGGATGACACACCACCTGTTGGAGGAGAGCACATGAACCTGACAAAAAAAAGACATATGATGCTGCTAAAATGAATATTTCGGTAGTTGTACGCATAAGTTGTGCCCTCAAATGGCACAAAATACCTTTAAAAATGAATTACTTGCTCTTCTAAATCCGCCCTCGTTTAAGTTGGTTAAATTTGTTATTTTCTAATCACCATCAGTGGGATGGAGCAGACTCTGTGTGCGTGTGTGACACTGCACATCAGTGTCATTCTTTCCTTACTTACAGAGACACCCATCTTTTACACGTTTAAATAAAAATGCGAACCGAAGCAAAAACTTACAACTTAATTGGGAATTCAGTGCAAACTAATCATACTGCTAATACTCCATCCATTCTCAATTTGACTGAAGGTTCAGGCTATTTGATTTATTTTAAAACTCATAAATATGTACACATTGTTTTATTAGTGTGTGTGTGTGTATGTGTGTGTGGTGGGGGCGGGATGATGATCTGTAAAAACATTTAAGAAATCAAGACTTTGCTGATGTTCAGTGATGATCAACAGAAGAGGTAAAAAAAGGCCCAAAATTACCCAAATTCTCAGGTGTTTTAATCTGACTGAGATTTTTGTTCATCAGGGAAACGTGTGAAAATCTGATTCATGTGGCTACACCTGTTATTCCAGGTGTACACGCAAGTGCTGTCATATCCACTCAGGAGCACCTCAACACTTCCTAAAACACCCGCTGCTTCTCGTAAAAACATGACGTGGTACTTGCAGTGCTTACCTGCTATGATGTCATCCATTTGCTCCAGTGCCGCCTCCAGCATGTGACTGGCCTCGGTTTCCATGGTGATGGCTGGAAGCATCAGACCTCAGGCCCCTGAAGACAAAAAAAAAAATAGCAAAAAATGTTAACACACACATCTTCATCTCAGATATGTATGTAATGAAAGATAAGGGTGAAGGTTAGCAACTGTAGGAGTGAAGCTGCTGTAACTTAATACAGGCGGGACAACGGTGTAGCTCCGTGGTTTGGAAACTCTCTGAATCTCATACTTACATAAGAAAGAAAGAAAGAAAGAAAGAAAGAAGGGTACTTTATTGATCCCCTTGGGGAAGTTAATTCTCTGCAGTTTAACCCATCGTCAAGGAGCAGTGGGCAGCCAATTCATGCAAATGCAAACACACACACACACACACACACACACACACACACACACACACACACAACAGCTACCAGGGACCAACTCCAGATCTTCCACCTTGCCTTGGTCAGGGACACAAGAGGAGTGATGAACCTAACACATGTATGTTTGTGGGTGGGGGAAACCGGTGCACCCAGAGGAAACATGGCTAACCACCACGCCACCGTGCCGCCAAAGATAAGTTGCATGATTGAGCAGAAACATCCATAATCATAACATAACATTCTTACGTAACCTTGTATATAAATGTATGTGTTGCCTGGAGCAGTCTGAGAACAGTGTAACTGAATGCGTAACGAACCCCGTGAAGAGCTGCAGAGGGAGCTCGGCTTCATTTGGAACCTTTATTTGGCCCTCTTTTGGCTCCGCGTTATATTCACATTTATCTGTTGTTGTTTTTTGTTTTTTTTTCTGTATGGACTAAATATGGTGAATTACAGGGGGTGTCTCCCATAAAACATAGCAGCAGGTACATAAGACGTTCCGACTGAAGAAGTAATTGAAATAATTAGCTATAGCATGTGCTTCTGGTTGAACAGCACCACCCACCACCATACACATTCGTCATTAAAAAGTCATCACTGCGGGCGAGCACGACTGTAAACACACGCACGCGCACACGTAGGGACTGAGTGTATCTGTCATCTCAGCCTCTGGCTGCCCCCACCATTCCCTGTCATCCTCAATTCCAGCTTTTCATCCCACCCATCTTCCCTCCTGTCATCCCTTCCCTCTTCCCTTCTCTGTCATCTCTCCTTTAAGGCCCGATCCCTCTGTCACACTGTCAGCCCGACTTAAACACAAACAGACATCAGCGCGCAGAAATCAAGAGGAAGGACAGTGATGTAATCTGACGCCTTAGGGGAATCAACCCCCCCACAGAGCAGCCTAATGCTCATCTACATTAGCACTAACTTCCACAGCCTAAGCTCATCATTAAGGCTGACACTTGTAATTTGCATAAAACATACTCAAATGTGTGTGTGTGTGTGTGTGTGTGTGTGTGTGTGCTTTACACTTAATTGTGAATGTGTTTCTATTTGACAGAGGGTGACCGCACCATTCACACACTGTGACAGGCCGACTCTGACCAACAGCCTTGTGACAACCGCTCAGCATAACAGGACAACAAAGCTTTTGTCTATCTATATATGTGTTCCTGTTAAAGACAAAGGCTGTGTGTGCGTGTGTGTATGTAAGCACAGAAAGCGTGGAAATCTGACTGTGTGTTAAGACGCCGATTATGTGACAGACAGGTCGTAATGACACCATAACGATCCTTACCATATGAGATATTCCACCGTGTCTACAGTGAAGGCCTGACGTGTGTTCGTATGGGAGAGTGAGTGTCCGTATGTGAGGTCAACATTGTTCTCATGTGAGTCTTTTGTGCTGACATAACTCATGACTGGAATTGTTTCGCAAACCACAAAATCTTGATTTAAAAAATGAAAGGATTTTTATGTAAAACAACATCTGAGCCTCCTCGCTGCAGCCACAGAGCCGGGGATTGTTTAGGAATCAGATATAAGAGCACCAAACTTTAACTTGGCTTGTTCACACAGAACAAATGAAAATGTCTGGTTTTGTATTGTAAATGGACTTTAAGTAATACGATGACATGCGCGTGCTGTCTTTTGAAGATATTTATCTATAAACACTGTTACACGATGCTGCGTTGTAGTGCAAGCTGTGTTTTGAAGTTACACAGGCTCAGTTATTACGACGCTGATGTCTGCGGGTGTAGCGGCGGACCTCAAAAGGTTAACTGCCGCCTGTTGTGGATTTCAATATTTGGGTTTCTCATTCATGCCGTGGTTGATGTAGAGGCCGACACACCTTTTTCCAGAGAGGCACACTCCAGAAAAACTTGTTTGTCAAACACAGTGACCCGTTTCTTCTAGCTACGCCCACCGCTCCATTGATAGCTGTCTCTCAGACGTAGAGAGAGTTGGCACACACAGTCTTGTTCGTCTCATGACAGCAGAATAGAAACTGTGATTAGGTGCTGTTATGTCCATGTTAGGGACTGACGCAGATAAGACAATTCTTACACTTTCACTTACAGAATTACTCATGGATTATCAGTAAGCACAACAATCACTCTTCTGAATCAGAATGTTTCACTCTGCAGTGCAGTGACAACACACAGTTCACCGTGCTGTGCTGTGGAGAAGCTGTAGCACCTTTACCTTTTTTTGAGTGTTCAGTTTGAAAACTCTAGTAAAATCTAAATGGAAAACCTGATGAAAAAAGCAACTGCAACACAGACCAAAATTCGACCGGAATCACGAGTAGATTTTTGCCTTTTCTCTCTCCACTTATTTCTTTATCATGTCCAAACTGTTCGTATTCTTGAAGATCATTTCTCTGTTTGCTCGGCCGTTCTCTACCCTCACTTCCGTCAAAGTGTATGGATGTTTTCTGTTTCTTTCTACTTGGCTGAGTTCCACCCTGTTCTTCTCATTTCTGCTCTAATCTATTTTGCCCTCGGATTGAATCTAATGACCCGTAAAAAAACAACCCATGACTTCCAGCATTCACAAGCTTAGCTAACAACCACCAAAGTGAAGCTTCAAATATGACTTCACTTAGTCCCTTTAGAAAGGACACATTTTTAGATTTTGGATGGCTGAGGGTAAAATGGTTTCGCCTGTTATTTCATCTGTCACCACCAGCCCGAGTCGTTCTGCGGTGAGTGATTTGGTTTTTCCATTTGAGAACTAGCATACAGGTGACATTCAAAAGTCACAGGAGGACAAAAGGAACACGTCAGGGGGAGGATATATCACAGCTCAGTGCTGTGATGATCATCTTCACATGCTCTCTGATAGTTTAATATCACACACACGTGACAGTCAAGAGCCACTTATTGACACGGTTTATTCCCAGGAGTCTTAGTGAGAAACATTTTCAGACCTGTAGGTCATTTCACTAAATCAACAAAAGTCATGTGGGAACACCAAGTTTGCTCATCGGTCAGAAATCTCTGGTGCGGAAAAGAAGAAAATTAAAAATGGAAAAAGTTTACTACGCGGACAGAACTATATATCAAATCACAAGAACCGGTGTACAGTATGCAAATGAGGCCCAGGCTGTGAAGTGAAAGTGAAAATAGTTTCCTAGGTCAGAGACAGTGACAAAGTGTTTACAATATTCCATCCTGTAAAACAACTTCAGAAGGTCTGCTGTGAAATCAAATCACAGCAGCATGCAAAGGTAATCGGATTGGAAACTTTGTCTCCTTTCTGCAGCGATCAGAAGAACGATATGCTGCAGAAACGCCTCTCTCTTCATCTTCTTGTTATGTCAAGATACAGTACCGCATTATTTAAAAATATGCTGTATAGAATAATGTGTAATACTTGACAGATGGCAGTGTTTCAGTTCACTTGATGTTTTCATTGCTTCTTCCAATAATATCTAAAATAATCAATAATGTAAAAACTATGAATATCATCCAGTTCCATTCTTCCTGTTCGGTACAATATATGAACGTAGAATTCATTTATGTGTAAGATTTACTTCAACTCACATTAAACGTGAACACGACGTTCACTCGTCGCTGCATCTCTGACAGTTTGAGGGGGGACATCTAAGGACAAACTGAGGCAGTGACCCACAACCGGTGAAGATTGATGAACACACAATGTTCCAAGTGCAGACATTAAAACTCCTTGAAGTAAGCAAGTAAACATCAGAGGGTTTAATTCATCAAAGAAATCCATCCAACGACTCATCACCGCAGTAAATAACTGAAGCTCACACGTAAAGCTGAAAAGCCAATGAAAATCTGCTCCGTGTTTAAGAGCCACACTTTATGCTGCTTCGTCTGCTGTCCAAGCAGATCAGAAGAGGAAACACCAATTCACCGCTTTCGAGCTCGGTGCTTTAAGAGTAAAAGTAAAGAGGCTCGGCGCCAATACAACGAGGGCAAAGTCAGATCAAAGCTCGCCATTTAAACAAACTGACTGATCGACCGAGAGGGCTTACGCATCACATCTACTCATCACTCACGCACACGATTTCATCGTGATGAAATGTACCGTAAGACTGATTTCTCTGTGACGATGTGATTTATAAATAGTAAGTAAGATAGCGACGCCTCCTTCGAGACAAACCCTGAGTAAGAGGCAGCAACAGAGTGAGGGTCATTAAATCGGAGTTTAATAATTACCACAAAAGTTTGCCAAAGCCTGGAACATAAGGACAGTCTCACGTCGTGACACTTTTTGGGCTCAGGCTTTGGGGATTCCAAGGTGTTGAATATCAGGTACGCGTCCAACATCCAGTGGGAAAGCTGTCACACTGAAGGAGGAAACCAGAAGAGGACCATTTTTGGGACGGAGCCTGTGAGAACAGGATATGCCAGAATGCGTGTGAACCTGTACCCATGACAAGAAAGGTTAAACATTGACGCAGTGAAACAAAAGCTGATACACACACGCACAAACTCAGTGGGGTGTGTGTGAGTTTACCGTTCCTCCTCATTTGGCTTAGCCTGTTTGGATTAGTGTCACCAGCTAGAGGCCAGACCAAAGACCCCAGGCCCTCCTGTCAAAGAGAGTAAATACCTTTCCGTGTAGTCTGTGTGTGTGTGTGTGTGTGTGTGTGTGTGTGTGTATGTATGTGCGTGCGTGAAGAGAGAGAGAATGGAACCAAGCCAACAAGAACCACCACATTCTTCTTTACCAATTACTATCAATGAAACAGGACCATTGACATTTAAGATAAAAAGATCTTTCCTGTTCTGTCCTTCAGCATTCTCTCTCTCTCGCTCACACACACACACACACACACACACTTTTGCCACGTGTTGGAAAAAATAAATAAATAACACCCTAAAGTTTACTGCGACAAAAGCTAAATGTCATTTATTTTCAGACAAATTCAGGACACAACCAACTTTAGCTAGCAAATGTTGTTGCTAGCTTGGATTAGTGGTAGCTAGCTTCAGTTCATGAAGCGGAGAGGACAGTAGAGTCGAGTAACCATACATATACATATTTTCCTCAATATGTAAAAGCACGAGAGTTAGTGTTCATTATCAGTACGATTTCACTGCAGACCTGCTCGCTTGCATCGCTAAGAGTAAATGGCGAACGTAGCATATTGTGCAACAACAACTGTGGTATCTTTTCTTGAAAATAACATGTCATTTATTTCAAGCTGTTAAAAAAATGTAACCGTCCAAAAAGTGGAGACAAAACAGTCAATACTTTTATACGTGCCTCAATGAAACCTGAGTCAGGTTTGATCTTTACACAACGCAACAGTCTCAGGGATAATTTTAGCTCTTCCACCTCACCGTGCTAGCTTGCTCGCAAATGATCATTATTTAGCCCTCGTGCTGCATAGCAGTGTGTATTTGTGCGTGAGTGTGTGTCTCTGTGATGAGTAGAGTAAAATTACTGGGACAGGGGACGCTGCCTGGACTTGTCACACATATTTAAACACAGATACAGAGCCATGTGCAGTATTAGCGTGAACACCATCACAGCCACACATGCACATTTGACTTGCACTGGTTCTGACACCGCAGGACTGCACTCTGAATGAGCCATATTTTAGATACAGTTTGGTTATAAATACAATGCACTATCAGTCCTTGGTGCTAACCTGAATGATACTCAAAGCTCACCCAATGAAAAACAGGATGGGATACAATGATTTCCAGCCTCAACACAGCGAGCTGTTAGCGCCCATTTGGAAGATATATTCAAACACAACGCAAATATCCAATCAAATAATAAGGAAGCAGAGCGTATCTGTGAGCACTGATATGAGAAACAGTTGAGAACGACCTGGAACTGCAGCTGTCAGAGGGCGGTGTAAAAACATGGCACTACAGAGAGAGGATCAAATGAGGAAACACGTCCAAGATCTCCACTACAATAAAACACCATCGTATTAGTTTTGTTCAAGAGAGGGCCTCCAAACTCACTGTGAAAAATACACAGACACAACACAAGCGCCGATAAAAACTGAGCGGCTTCAAATCCAATCACGACCGCACACGCACAAAACCTTTTTAGGGAAGTCGTATTTCGTTCGACTCTTCATCGCTTTAGGGGCTGTATGAAGTGATTCTATGTAAAAAAAAAAAAATCCAACAAAAAAGAAAAGAAAAGTAAAGAATTCACCTTGAATGGGAAGCTCGCTTTCTGTCTTTTGGCCCATGGCCGTGGGCTCAGAAACCAGAACTGTGCTCAGACACCAGAGTCAGCAAGGCAGCGCTGTAAAAACAACATGTCAACACCATTTAACACACACATCGAGGCACTCACAGCCTCATGTGGCAGCCCGAGTCCACCAATCAGATCGTTGCAGACAATGGAAGAGGCCAATGGGAAGGCGAGAGTAGGCAGAGATGCTGAAGTTCAAGAAATATCATAGAAAAGCATCATGGGAGAGACACAAACGTCAACATATGTGCTTTATGTACAAAGTTTATTTTCACGAGTGTAACAGAGAACCTAAACCTGCGCTCCGACCATCTGCAAATGGCAAGAAATAACAAAAATAAAGCCAAAATACAAAAATATTGTAAAAGTAAGAGCCTGAGTAACAATCGCCATACGGAACAAAGCCACCTACTTTCTCTCCTGCTGGAGCCCCCAGCCCACAGCACCCGGCCGCCTGACTCAGGTGGCGCTCCACTATTTTGGCCCGCCGCCTCGCAGTCCGCTTGGATCTCTATACCTGCAACTCATTAACCACCATCCAAATCTCGACGGGGAAAAAAGATCTTCCACACTTGGGGGAATTTTCTACCGCTGCAACAATCGCCAAGCGCGTGAAACAGAACGGAAAAAGTGAAGAGCGGCATGTGGCGTGGACGCTGGCGTTTCAGGTAGACGAGAATGAGGTTACACAGAGTGAGAACCACCAGGCGCTGACCGGCTACCTACACCAGAACAGTGACGGATCACGTTACAGGATTACATTACCATCACGCGCAGGCTTAGGATGTGTGTCTGTGTGTGTGTTTGTGTGCATGCATCTCAACTGAAAGCACAGTCAGTGCACCCGCTACATTTCCATAAGTATTGGTATTCCATCAGAGGTCATAATCATCTAATGTCCAATCAACGCGCCCGACGAGCGGCGGGTTAATGGATGTGATGCCTTTACAAAAAAAAAAACATCTTCTGGCTTTCCTACTGTAGTGCTCATCAGCCAGTATTGTAACATTACTCACTATTCCCCGGGATGGGGGGGGA